>JACBYM010000610.1:0-12087 GCA_013435755.1 Amphilophus citrinellus
ATCTTTCTGTTATTGATTGGCTACATACTGCAAGCTTTAGGGTTGGGTAATTAAACAATTACGTAAAAAATGGTGAGTATAAAGTTCCACAGGGTTCGGTTGTCATGAAACGCTGTGGCAGGTAAGGAAGAGGACCCCAAGTGCAAGACTCAGGAGGCTGGAATGAACTTAAGCTTCAACTTTTATTGCTTGAAGAACACAGGCAACAGAGCGGTCAGGTCCACAGTGTCATAGCTCACAAAGCTTGACTTGACTAAACTGAACAAGTTAGCTTGAAAATAAGCATGACCTGAGAAACCACAGCAGGAGCAGTAGGTGACAAAGATAACTGCAACAATGACCAGCAAGACAGAGACAAGGACGCAGCAACAAGCAGGGGAAACTCAGGACTTAAATACACAAGAGGGCTGATGAGGGAAGTGCACACAGCTGGGAACATGGGTGAACCAAATTACACTGACAAGACAAGGGGAAGCAAACTGAACACAACACACAGATACAAGAAAACTGTCAAAATAAAACAGGAAACAACTAGATGGCAACAGGAACGCAGACTAAGACTAAGACACCAGAACTTGACATGAGGACAGAGGGTAAGCATAAAGTACAGAGACAAGACACAATAAAACAGGAACAATGGGAAGCAGTGACGAGGCTAAAACTCAAAACTAAACCTGAGAATCCAAATGATAAGAAGACTAATAAACATAATCAGAGAGATAAGGACACAAAACACTGGGCCACCGGCCCAGGATCATGACATCTGTGCTAGGACCAGTTTTATTTACACTACACATTATTCCTTTAGGCAGTATTATTAAAAAAGCATTAAATACATTTTCATTGCCTGTACCAGCTTTAGCGGTCATAAGCCAAGACAAACATCAATTAGTTAACGGCGGAATGGCTCAAAGACATAATGTAATGTTAGCTGGCTCAAGGAAGAATACACAACGGCCCATCAGTCGACTCGCTGTACAGTCAAAGCATTAGAATGTGTGTGTCTGTAGCAACACCACTGTTTAGTCTTTGGAGTTCAGTGATCCTCTACCCCCCTACAGGCCCATGACAAATATGATTAAGGCTGGAGGACCTCTAATTTCCGGCTTCTAAATTCAGATCAAAGTAGAATTCTGGTACTCGCACCACAAATCTTAGAAACATGGTGTGAACCGATACTTACTCTGGATGGCATTACTTTCCGCCATAGACTAAGAAATCTTGGAGATCTTTTGACAGGATATGTCCTTCAATGCACAGAATTACAAAAGGTAGGCAACAGGCTTTTTGCAGTTGCCAATATTTCTAAATTTAGAAACATCCTTCGCAGAGTGATGCCTGAAAAGCTAATTCAGGCATTTATTACTTTCTGGCGGACTATTAAGTCTTTATTATAACTGTCCTAAAGCTCCCTGAAAAGCCTTCACTATCCAAAATGCGACTAGAGGTACTGACAGGACTAGAAAGAGGGAGAGAAATTCTCCCATATTGGTTCTCTTCCTTGGCTCCCAGTTAAATCTAAGAATAGAATTTAAAAGCCGTCTCCTCACCTACAAGGTCTTGAATAACGGCCCCATCTTATCCAAAGACCTCATAGTCCCAAAGCACCCCACAGAGCACTTCCTCCAGACCTGGGTCTGGAATGAGAGACAACACTCTCCTCTAAGTTTTAAGATTAGGTTAAAGATTCAAGATTAAAAAACTTTGTTTGTCATTGTGCTCATGTAAACATGACGGAATGAAAATCAATTCTGAGGTCCCTCCAGTCAGTTGCGACAAAGAACTGGTGTTGCACGTACATTAACATTTTCCGTTATGAGCAACATTATGTTAGGAGCGGATCAGGTGACCCTGAACCCTCCTTAGGTTATGCTGCTCTAATGCCTAACAGGTGAAATCCATCTAACAAAAAGTGTTTTTTCTTTTCCAGTCAGCTTATTTTACATTATGTATACTCCACTCTGTAGTAATCATTAGTTATTATTAATCTCGGTCCTCTCCCCCCCCTCTCAGCCAGATGAACCCCCCTCCGGACCTGGTCTGCTGGAGGTTTCTTCCTGTGTAAAGGGAGTTTTCCTTCCCACTGTCGCCAAGTGCGCTCAGAGGGGTCTTGTGACGTTGGTTTTTCTTTGTATTATTATAGGGTTCTTTACCCACAATACAAAGCATTGAGAGGCAACTGTTTGCTCTGTGAGTTGGTGATTTATAAAATAAAATTGAATTGAACTAACTGAATGATGGAATCAACCTGCAGCTGTCTTTACCCTCATGCGTTTGTTTCAGGTCTCCAGCCACAATATTGGAGGTGATACAGGACAGAAATCCGTCCAGTGAGATTACAACCAAAGCTGAGCTTTCCTCAGGAGGCCCGTGAAGTGGGAACCACTGACCAAAGAGATGATGGTCATGTCTGAGTATGGAAAAAATCGCCAGACAAACAGGACAAGGTTTAAGAGGTTCGCAAAAATGGTTAAAGCCCCTGAGAACTGAGCCTTCATCTGACCCTGAAGACCTCCAACTTACTGACATGAGCTACACCTGCACCTCTACACAAGGAGGGACACATCTGGCAAGAAATCATTACCTCAGTGTCAGAAGGTGAGCAGGTGGAGAATGAAGTACAAATCCTATTTTCTCTACTTAGGTAGATTTTTACTTACTTAGTATTTTACTTTTATGACAATTTTCGCCTTTAACCTACTTATATTTTCAAAACTGGCTCCTTTCCTTTAGGGTTGACATCAAACCATCTGAGAGAAAGTGACACAGAAAATCAGTCGTATTGTGGTAATCCAACTCCACAGGTCTTATACAGAGATGAAAGAGGCAAAAACCTATAATTTATGTATCATTTAAGTCTGTTCTCAGGTGTCAATAGCCAACAAGCAGAATCCACTTTTGCACAACAGCACAAAGTGAATGCCCTGTAAGTTATTTTGTGTAATCAATCTAGGTTTCTCTACGGAACAGGAATGAGCATAAATTGTAACGTGTTGTGGCCGTAACAAACGAGTTATCTAATTGTGTTTTCAAATGCTGGGCAGTTTAGAGCAGGATAACAGTTAGTCTGCGGCTGCTCTGGTTGGACTGGTGCAAGCACTGTGATGTTCATGGGTCAAGTTACAGGTGAAATCAGTTGCAGCAGAGATGAGTTTAATCAAAGCTGCTATGCTGAGATTCATTCACTGAATCCAAATTTCTACATCCTGTATGCCCTGTCAGTAGAAGACAGTATTGAAGCCAGTAATGCGGGCAGTGTAAAGGGGGAAAAGATGAAATGACCAAACTCCCTCATTTCTTGTCCTAGATGAAGCTCATCCACAAGCAGCAAGTAGGTCAGTGATCAGAGCCTTAGCAAGAAAGCACTCAGCTCATATGAATTGTGTGTTTCTTTCCACAAGTTGAAGCCACAATAACCTTATAAGGTTTCCCCCACTGGTGGGTCCAATTTAACACCATAGATTATACAATTTTTTGGGATTTAGGTTTGGAAGCAGATCACCTAGAATGTGATAATGATAAGAACTCAAACTGAATACATTCAGTAGAATTAGAATTCAGATCGGAAAAACCTTTGTTTATTCAAGAAATCGATTTTTTGATTATTATATTAATATAGAAGAAGGTTCACAAAATTAGAAAGAAAGGAGCCTCCAAAAAGCTCCTTTTCGTTATAAATTTAAGTACCTTTCAGAGCCTGCACCATTTTCTCTTTTACTCAAGTAAAGAGTTAAATCACCTTCTTCACTTTTAGTACAACATTTTGAAGTAGCTATAATTTCTTCCTAAGTATAAAATGTCCGTACCTTTGCCCCTCTGGACCGTGAGTGTAACACTTGTTTGTCAAAATAATAAACTGAAACAGGAGTGAAGACTGCTGGTTTCCACAGCAGAGAGATGGATGGAGGATCCACACGCACTGACACCTGTCTGTCTGATGTTCTGCTGTCTGTCTGTCGTCTGTCTGAATGGACCCCTCATTTAATTTCTAAGTTTCCTTGGGGCCAGAAGAAGTGGAGGTGACACAGCAACAAAAGTTGGCTCCTACAGTTTTCAAAAACCAACCGCCAAATCTTCCCTCAATTCACGGGGGAGTGGAGATTCAAACAACCCAAAACTGAGGTCCACGTGTATGAGAGAGGAACCAACCACCCAGACAAACAAGACCCAGATTTACAAAGATCAACAGAGATGGAGGAAGAACGACTGAGAACGGGAGAACTTTCAGTCGGAAAACTGAAAGGTCAAATCACTGACAGTGGAGTCCTACCCTGCACCGTTCTATATAGGATGGGAATCATGTTGCTAAATAAACAGTGAGACTCAAGTCAGAGGTGGGAGTGTACACCTGTTTGCAGCTGTGTGAGGAATAAATGTGGGAGTCGCAGAAAAGCAAAGCAGCTGTTTGTCACAACAACATCACACACAATCAGTTCAGCTGCCAAGTCAGAGGAAACACGGAAACAGGAGTGAAAGCTGCTGGGTTCCACACAGAGGAGATGATGGAGATCAATACTGACACCTGTCTGTTCTTTTTGGTCTGTCTGTCTAATATATGTTTTTATGTGCAGATCCGGAGATGGAGGTGATAGTGTGAAAAGGAACAGAAGTTGTGGTCCTGCGGCCCTTCAAACAGTTTTCTGTAGATCTACATCAGAGTTTCACAGTGGAGTGAAACCAAAGTATCCCAAGACATGAAGGTCCCCATGTGTAGGAGAGAGGACCAATCACCCAGACAAACGCCCTGGATACATAGGTCCACGAGATGTATGAGGGACGCTGAGAACTGAGACTTCATCTGAAAACTGAAAGACCTCCAACTTTACTGACAGTGGAATCCTCACCTGCACCGTCTATGCGAGATAGACCGCCCTGAAAGAATCAAGTAGACTCAGTGTCATGGTGTAGTGTTGGAGAGGAGGTTTGTCCTCAGGTGAATCAGAGTGACATTCAAAAAAGCGCTGATGAATCTGTGTACCTGATATGCAGAAACATTGAGACAAACTCTGCTCACTTTTCCATTTCCCATCCGACAAAACTTCACCACAACCATGAACACACCATGAAGTGATGATGGGTAAAGTGTTTGGTCACTGAGTGCACGCCTCATCACTGAAGCGCTTCATCATCTTCATCACCTGACCGATTGGACTGCTCGATGATGATGATGATGAGGAGGATGATGAGGACACTTTATTAGCCCACCATGGGGAAATTCAGTTAACGAACATCCTCCAAGAAAAACACAACCAGAGAAACATTGGGAGAGAGGTGTCCCTGCAGCCTCTGTCATCACCGAGAGGCATGCTGTTACAAAAGAGAACAATAGCAACACACGAAGGGGTAACGAGGAGAAAAAAAAATTCCTCTTGTGCTATCCCCAAACGGGCCCCACATAGGCCCAAAGGGTGCAATTCAAGTTGAAAAAACCAGCAAAAGCACACAAATACAAGTTCACAGGTCCAAGAGACGGGATAGGCCAATGGAAGAGCATCTGTTTACATAACGCTAGGAGATAAGGAGATGTCCCAGCTGTCCCCCAGGCCAGTAAGGGGCCCAAATTCCCAGATAGGACAATTGTTTTGTTACAGGCGTTGTACTGATAACTTGCTGACACCTTGACTCTCACTGGGCACCCTAAATGCAAAAACTTCCAGTAATCCAATTTCTGTACCCCCCCCATTCTCGCCGCCACACAGGAAAGACATTTCTCCAAAATCCTGAGTTCCGACACTTCTCTGCACTACCCCACTTCCAACTTCCATGGTGAAATCAGGTATCCCCCCCGTCCAGTCCAGAAGAGAGCCGGGTTTATCCATAATCCATGCTCCATGGCTGGTAATGTTGCAATCGAGCAGACAGTGCTCCTTTTTCCCAGTCTTCATGGAGAAAAGTTGACAGGCATTAGAGATAGCTGACCCGATTATATCTTAATTTCCATTCGGAGCATGTGTAGAGAGAGGCTCTTAAAGTGCAGCCGAAGCAGCAAAGCAGGTAAATAAGAGGGTAAGGAGGAGGAAAAGGCGTGACCCTCAGTCCGAGGGCTGGAAAGAAGAAGCTGCTATTCCATTCACTGACACTGATCACTGACTGAGCACACAGTAAACCATTAAACACACACTTCCACAACATGCCTGTACACAAAACACACTGTGTCAGATCTCATTCACTGTTTTCGTTGTGAATAAATGTGTGGTCCAGCAAAAGCAAAGCAGCTGTTTTTGCACCTCACACTTAAATTATTAAATTAAATTTTATTATATAAGCGCCAAATCACAACAACATTCGCCTCAAGGCCGCTTTTGTATTTGGGTAAAGACCTCTAATAAACAGAGAAAAAACCCAACAGTCAAAACACCCCCTATGAGCAGACTTGGTGACAGTGGAAGGAAAAACTCCTTAAACAGAAGAAACCTCCAGCAGAACAGGCGCAGGAGGGGGGGGTCATCTGCATGAGGGGGGGGGGGGGGGGGGGCAGAGGGAGAGAAAAGACATGCTGTGGAAGAAGCAGAAGAGTAATAACATAATGATTAAATGGCAGATGAGTATAAACAAAGTAAATAAGTGAAGGAAAAGAACAGTGTTATGGAACCCCCAGCAGGCCTAGCCTATAGCAGCATAACGAAGGGAGGGTCAGGGTCACCTGAGCCAGTTCCTAACTATAAGCTTTGATCATAAAGGAAATTTTTAAGCCTAATCTTAAAATAGAAGGTGGCTGTCGCCTGAATCCAAGCGGGAGCTGTTACACAGAAGAGGGGCCTGAAACTGAAGGCGCGGCCTCCCAATTCTAACGCTTAAAGCCGGAACCACAAGTAAAGCCAGCAGTCTGAGAGCGAATCTCGGTTGGGGTGAATGGGACTATGAGGGCTTGGAGATAAATGGGGGGCCTATATTCAACCTTGTAGTGAGAGAAGATTTAAAATTCTATGCGAGATTTTAACAGGGAGACAATGAAGAGAAAGCAATATGGGAGAAACACCATCAACACACAATCAGTTTCGCTCATCAGAGGAACATGAAACAGAGTAAGAGCTGCTGGTTCCCACAGCAAGGAGATGAATGGAGGATCACAACTCACTGACACCTGTCTGTCTGTCTTGTCCACTGTCTGGAATCTTCATGTACTTGTCTCAGGTCTCAAGTCAGAAATAATGAGGGGCACAGATGGAAAGTTTGCTCGGCTGCAATTTAAAACCACATCTGAGCGTCCCTCGACGTCACAGTGAGTGGAAACTCACTGAACCAAAACAACATTATGGTCTCATGTGTATGAGAAAGGAAAAGTCACTAGCAACAGCGACCCGGATGTACAGACAGCGACACATAGATGAGACATGATTCGACTGAGATCTGGATATTCAGCCTGAACTGAAAGGCCTCTGTCTTAATGACATGGGAGTCTACACTGCACTGTGTACACAACTTAGAACCATCCTGAACAGAAATCAGTGAGACTCAATGTCAGAAAACTACCTGCCGGTAGAACACATCTCCATATGTTTCCGGTATGTAAAAAAAAAAAACTGTTCGCGATCATATTGATGGTGAGGTGACAGTCAAGACTCAGATGGTTGAAACAGTCTTGATAAAGCAAAATATAATACTAAACAAATCACAAAGTGTGAGAGAGTGGAATGGTTTAAGAAGGCAACACAACAGGAGCCCTACCTTGTCACCATCTTAGGGTGACTCAAGCATGCTTTTATTCACCCTTCCAACCATTTGGTTCATTGGGCACGCCTTTCCGTCCCAATAAACACCCTCCAGGTATCATGTCATGCCATGTGAGCTTTATTCACTGGATGGTGCACCTCAGCACCCCAACCAGCAGTCCAAGAAAATGGTAATCTGAACTGTCATTCGAGCAGTAAGGGCAACACAGTCAAGACCCATTCCCCCCAAAGGCAAAGAGTAACCCTCTCATCTACTGTAATAAATCTGTGAACAGACACAAGAGCGGGGGAACAAAATACCCACCCCATCTTCCCTGGCCTCTCCCAAGGCCACTCCAGATTGGAGTTCAGCTCTCTCCAGGAGACTGTTGCAGAGCCAAGGAGCGGCAGGAATACTTTTTTATTATTATATTAAAATAATACAAGGTGAACTTTGCAAAAAATTAGAAGAAACGTCCTCAAAAAGCTACTTATACTTTCTTACTTTGAATACATTTCAGAGCCTGTACTTTTTCACTTTACTTGAGTAAAGAAGTTGATTCAGTACTTCAACTTTTACAGATTATTATATTATTATTATTATTATTTAACCTTTATTCATGCAGGTAGTCCCAATGAGACTCAGTGCCTCATGTGCAAGAGAGTCCTGTTTCCAAAACATAATAAATTTTCAACAATAAAATAAAAACAATAAATAGTGACTAAAATGCCCAATGTCTACAATATGTTTACACATATTAAAAATGATTTATTTTTAACACAAGTATCTGTACTTCTACTTAAGTACATAATGTCTGTACCATTGCCACCTCTGGACGTGAGTGTAACAGCTGTTTGTCCAAAATAATGAACTGAAAACAGGAGTGAAGAGCAGATGAGATGATGGAGGATCACACTGACTGACACCTGTCTGTCTGTCTGTCTGCACTCCTTTTGTTTTGCTCTTAGGTCCTGAGATGGAGGTGATGAGTGCAATAGAGGAAGACAAGTGTGTTCTGCTGCCCTTTCAAACACTGTAGCTGATCATCAGAAGTTCACAGTGGAGTGGAAATTCAAAGAACACGAAGACATGATGGTCCGTGTGTATGACCCAGACAAACAGCACCTGGATTACAGAGGTCGCACAGAGATGGATGAAGAACGACTGAGAACTGGAGACCTCAGTCTGAAACTGAAAGACCTCCAACTTACTGACAGTGGAGTCTACACCTGCACCGTCTATGCTGAGGATAGAACCGCCCTGGAAGAGAAATCAGTGAGACTCAGTGTCAGAGGTGAGTATGAGAGGAGTTTGTCCTCAGTGTGAATCAGAGTGAAATCAAAGAGCTGCTGATGAATCTGTGATAACCTGATATGACAGAAACATTTGAGAGTCAAACTCTGCTCACGTTTCCATTTCCCATCCAATACAAACTGCTGGATCATGGCACACATGAACACACACATGAAGTGATGAGTGTGTAAATGTGTTTGTCACTGAGCTGCAGCTCCTCATCACTGAAGCTCTTCATCATCTTCATCACTCTGACCTGCTGCTAGTAAGAAGCTGCTTCCATTCACTGACACTGATCACTGAGCTGATCACACATGAAACCATTAAACACACACTGTCCACAACATCCTGTACACAAACATCACTGTGTGTAGGATCTCAGTCAGCTGTTTGCAGCTGTGTGAGAATAAATGTGAGTCAGCAGAAAGCAAAGCAGCTGTTTGTGCAGCCTCACACATCAACACACAATCAGTTCAGCTCCAAGTCAGAGGAAACACTGAAACAGGAGTGAAGAGCTGCTGGTTCCACAGCAGAGGAGATGATGGAGGATCACACTCACTGACACCTGTCTGTCTGTCTGTCTGTCTGTACTCCTCATGTACTTGTCTCAGGTCTCCAGCCACAGATAATGGATGTGACACAGGGGGAGGAGTCTGTTCTGCTGCCATTTAAAACCACAGCTGAGCTTCCTCAGGATGTCACAGTGGAGTGGAAACTCACTGAACCCAAAGACATGATGGTCCACGTGTATGAGAGAGGAAGCGATCAGCCAAAGAAACAGCACCCAGATTACAAACATCGCACAGAGATGGATGATGAGCCACTGAAATCTGGAAACCTCAGTCTGAAACTGAAAAAGCCTCGCCTAACTGACAGTGGAGTCTACACCTGCACCATGTGCTACAATGATGGATACATCCTGCTACAAAAATCAGTGACACTCCGTGTTAAAGGTCAGCAAACAAACTAGGTCCCAGTGAATGTTGAATAAACAGAGTAATCAAATGTTGAGATAGTTCACAGTCACATAAAGATTTGAATCCACTAACAGCAGCTCCTCCATCTCTGGCTCCTTTAGTGGAGAAAAAAAAAAATTCCCAGCTGGTCTTTCAGGTGGTCATTGTCCTTCAAGCTCTTTAAGCTCCTACCTCCTGTGCAGTATCTTAGCTGTTCCCAGTTCTGCGCTCTTCTGGACAGAGGTCTCGGATGTCATTCCTGCTGGAGCCTCTCTCCTAGTTTTGGAGTCACTGCTCCAAGTGTTTTGATAACCGCTGGGACCACTGTTACCTTCACCTTCCACATCCTTTCTAGCTCTTCTCTGAGCCCTTGGTACTCATTGAGCTTCTCATGCTCTTTCTTCTTGATGTTGCTGTCACTTGGTATTGTAAAGTCACTACAGCTTTCTTCCTCTGCTTGTCCACCACTGCTGCATCTGATTTGTTAGGTATCACAAGTTTGTCTGTCTGTATCTGGAAGTCCTACGGGATCTTAGTTTCGTCATAGCTCGTCAGCACGGACCGGATTAACAAGGTCTGCATCAGGTGTTGAGGAACCAGGGTATACTGATGATAAGTGGGAGTATGAATGTGTGTGAATGTTAAATAGAAAGCACTTAGCCTTTGAAAGAAGTGCTTGTATGAATGTGTGTGACTAGTGAATGGGACATGTTGTATAACGTAGAGTAGAAAACAACTACATAAGAACCAGTCCATTTACCATTTAAGAGCAAAGCAGCACAGAGAGAAGTTAGCCAGGTATCAGAGCTGCAGAAAGGTGCGATGAAGAAAGGGGTGCAGAAAGTTCAGCAAGGTGTCCAGCAGAAAGTGCCAAGCAAAGACTCACAGCCTTGGCTAATTGCTTAAAGAAGTACACCTGTCATGGTCCGGGGTCCTTTGGACCCAGTGTGTTTTTTGTTTTGCTTCATTTTGTCTGTTCTGTTTTGGGATTTCTTTTGGTTGTGAGGTTTAATTGTTATTTCTAGTCCCTGGTGTTCTCTCTGTATTCTGTGTCAGGTCTGCGTCTCTGTTCCATCGTCTTACTTCCTGTTTTATTTTGATAGTCATCCAGTTCTGGTCTCTTGTGTTTAGTTTTGCTTCCCCTGGTCTCGTCAGTGTTATCAGCATCACCTGTGTTCCCACCTGTTTCCTCTTTCCTCATCAGGCCTCTTGTGTATTTAAGTCCAGTGTTTTCAGTGCCTGTTGTCGCGTCGTCGTCTACGTCTCCTGCTGTGTGTCCTGTTCTGCTTAAGTCTGGTATTTTTTCGTATTGAGTTTTGCCACTAGCTCTTCCTAGTCCGGCCTTTTGTTCAAGCACCAGTAATAAAGTGGAATTACTTTTTACGTTTTGCCTGGCGTGTCCTGCTTTGGGGTCCTCCTTCCTGCCTGCCACACAGACGTTTCATGACACACCAGAGAGATAGAAGCCAAGAAAATTAACCAGAGGTGCGCACTTTTCATACCAACTCACCCGAGGTTCTGAGCAATCCGATACAAAAATGTGACGCGGAGGACAGCATGCCACTGATTGGCCAGGGAGTGTGGTCACTAGCGGAGTCATGAGAGCGACTCCTTCACCAGAATCAAGCCTGCATTTTTAAAAACCCGACAGCAAGAAACTGGAGGCACGCAAAGCACCGGTTTGAATGCCCAGACCGACAGTTTGCAGCAGTAGTTTTGCAACATTAGAGCCATCTGAAACGCTCACACAGCATACATATTATAACTCTATACTGCCGGGCGATCACCGCTGAAGCACCGTTACCTGCACCTACGAGCCGAACAGCTGGTTAGCACAGAGCCTGAGGCGGCTGATCAAAGGAACTTTGAATTAACCGTAATAACGCGACCGTTTGTCCTATCAGAAAAATTCAAACAGTTTCTGAAAGCGGAGAAACTGCACTCACAACCAACATAGGGTATTACTGTGGTGTTATTAAGGTAATTGTTGCCGTAAGTCTGCAAACAGCGACACTTTTGAAGTACACTGAGCCGTTCGGGGGTATAGGGTTATGCTTAACAATGATAACCTTCATCCATTAAAACGTTGTATGGGGGACTTATGCATGATGATGATATTAAACTGGCATTAGCTTTAGCTGCCCTTCTATCGCATCCATTGTTGGTTTGTGTTTAGCTCATACGA
>JACBYM010000610.1:360510-383108 GCA_013435755.1 Amphilophus citrinellus
TGAGAAAATTATTTGCAAACAACTGAAACTAGAAGCTGAAAAACAAAAGCTGTTTTTACTTGTATCCAGAAAAACACAAATACACTAAAAATAAATGCACATTTATAGATTTAGGCCTGCCCAATGCAAAAAGATATATATCGTTGTTTTGGAAAAAACTTCATAGACCGACTGTCAACCACTGGATCTGGCAGATGCTAAGAGCTTTCCCATTAGAGGAGATTACGTATGTGCTAAAGGGCAAACAAGACGTGTTTGAGCGTATTTGGATCCCTTTCATTATGTATATTAAAGACTTAAAAATGCCAGAGGACAGTGCATGTGACTAAAAGAAATGGACACCGTAGTTCCTAAATATGAACAATCTTAAGACATTTTGATTTTTCTTTTTTTTTTTGGCACTAATGTTACTGTGTGTAGATCTGTGACAGGTTGTATTGCATCACGACTCGCTGCAGCAGTCTCCCAGCCCCTGCAGCCCCAGCTTCCCTCTGTAGTTTTGGTCCCCTTAGTTTCTCCAGTGTCAGCTTCCCTGTCTGGTCAGCCTCAGTCAGAGTCTCAGCCAGCTCCCCAGTCAGGGCCTCCAGTGTCAGCTGTAATAGCAGTCTCAATCAGGGCCACAACTTCAGTTAGAGCCCTTGTCACCATCATCCTCACCACCACCAAATACATCCAAATTATCATCTAGGCAGCCCCAGCCTGCACATCTTGATGTGCCTCGCCATGTCGCCGTCGCCAGTCAGAGCACAGTAGCCCCCCTGAACTGTCTGTATTGTGCTGTGGGTTTCCTGGCAGACCCCCCTGAACTGTTTTGCCTCGTTCCCTGTGTTGTATTTGGACTGTTTTTTCCAGCCTGCTGTGGCCCAGGAGACATGTATGAGCCATGTTGAAAACTACAACAAATGACTGCAGGCAGTTAGCCAGTAAAAGGATACGTGATTAACTATTAGCATAACTTCACTTCTTCTCCACAGTGAAACACTGCAGACTGCAGTCAGAAGGTCAGAAGTTTGTGGACAGTCTCACTTCTCCATAACAGGTTATTCATGTTAATGTGCTTCTGTGTTCCTCCTTCTTTTTCAGGAAGGAGTGACTCCTCCCCTGTAGATGTGACTTATGCTGAAGTCACCACCACACAGAGAGGTAGGCTGTAAGAGTGTTTCACCAAAATACCCCCCCCACACACACACACACACACTCAATTCTATAAAGGTTCAATCAACACAAAGTTTCAGGGAATACATGAAAGATTGTGTGTGTGTGTGTGTGTGTGTGTGTGTGTGTGTGTGTGTGTGTGTGTGTGTGTGTGTGTGTGTGTGTGTGTGTGTGTGTGTGTGTGTGTGTGGTGTGTGTGTGCGTGCTGATCCACATTGTCTATTGTTGGATCTATTTTTAGGGGTCTCCATGTTCCTTTTTGGCTACAAATTAAAACCCAATTAAAACCATAGTTACCAACAAATCACAGGGTTAAACAGGTTCTGTGAAGGCTTTTTATTAGACATCTTAGTTACACACACAGCAAAGTCAAAAAACAAGACACACAGTAACATAGTGAAGACTGAGATACACACACAGAGAAGAAGAAAGAACCTGTTGATCATGCCCCGGCTTCCTCATCACTCCCTCTGACCGAGGAGAGCCCGTGCTGAGATTAAGTATGAGTCCAAATAAAATCAAACTGTCCAAATGATCCATGAAGATGAGCGAGCTCTGTTGCAAAAAGTTACTGGTTCTTAGAAAGATACAAACAAAAAAGCACAAAACAAAAAACAGAAAGCAAAAAACCCTCCTGGGAGGTTAAACCTGAGCAGTTACTGAAAAACCAGACAACACGGACAGAGACAGTCACTACATCTTCTCTTCTTCTTCTACTCCTCTAACTGTGGTATTTATACTCTTTCCCTTCCTTTGTCTAAGATTTGTGCTGAGTCTGCACTTTGTAAGCATAAATTAGGGGGTCTCATTAATCTTCTCATACTATCTAGAAAAGCACAAACATCCCGGAGCATTTTTAATACAACATCAGATAAGAAAAATTAATCACAATAATTGTCAGAAACAACCTCCTTGAGGCCATCCTATGGTACTCCTGGAGAAGGATTTACAACTGCCCACACTGAACACAGACCAGATATGAGGGAGAAAGTGGGGCCCAGTTTGCCCCTGGACTTGTTCCTAGACAGATTTTAGACAGAATTTCTGATTTTCAGAATCTTTGGCCGTGCTATATAGGCAAGATATCCTACAGCTAGGTCTACTGGACAGATTTATCCCTATCACCAGTATAAATCGAAACATGAGCAAACAGGATAACTGGTATTCCACACGTGAACGCGAGAAGGGCAGTTTTATGAGCTGAGACCCCAAAGCATGAATTTGAAATGAACAAGAAGTTCAACACTGGGCCAGAGCAGAAGACGAGTACGCTTTGAGAGCGATCTGAGAGGGCCTGCTTGGCCACAGCAGACTGTTAGGGAGGGGTAGCAGAACTTCTGGTGCCTGAACACAAATAAGAGCAATTCAAACAGGCCTCAAATCCTCCTACTACTTTTAGACACACAATATGCATTTATTACAGTGTAGAAAGCAGTTTAGTTGCAAATAAACAGAAGTAGGAATAATAACTTTAAAATATCAGCATTGGGGTGATAAAAAATCCCAACACTACTCTGATGTGAGGATTCACACGGAAGAAAACAAATCAACTGAAAACTGGTGATCATGGTGAAGATGATGATGATGATCATCACCATCATGACCATGATGATGATCATCATCATCATCATGGTCATGATGGTGATGACAATGATGAAAATGATAATGGTGATGATGATGGTGGTGATGAAGGTGGTTCAGTGTGTAGGTCATGTATGGACAGTGAGCATCAAACAGTCAGTCTGGTCTCAGGTACGATCACAGAGTCCAGCTGCAGCAGAGGAGCAGCTCTCTGACAGTTTACCTCCATGTCTGGATGACTCCTGCTGCTTTGTTTCATAATCTCACAAAGATTCATGAGAACTCCTCAGAGCTTCATCATGACCTGATACCATCCTCTCTGAATCTAACCAGGAAACACAGAAAGCACCAATTTGATGAGTTAGCAGACAATTCCCCCCACACCACGTTCAGTCTGATTAACTTCACCAGAGGTTTGATTAGAACAGAACTACAGCTGGAGAAGGTTCATCTCTAGTTTGTTCATCCTCTTCATTCTTGCTGAACACAGCTGCACTCTTTTTTTAAAAAACCTTTCCCAGCATAGAAAAGCATTTAAATCAATATCCATTAAAAAAAAAACATTTAGATCAATAATAATTAAAACTCAATAATTAAAAAAAAAAGTTCTTTGCTTCTGTCCAAAACATGGGGTTAAGGTTCAGGTTGAGGGTTGGGGTCATCACTAACAGTGACTCAGGGGGAGGTGGGGGCCCTTTGTGTATGTGGAAATGAATCTCTTCATGTTCAGGTAAATGATCAAAGAATCAAATTCACATTTTGTGTATCTTTCACAAACTGCTGCTGAGGCTCAGATGGAGAAACAGGTGATGATGAAACTCTGAGAGTCCTAATCTGACCAATCAGAGAGTCAGAGCTGAAGCTGCAGGTACTTAATTCATATTTCTGTCTTCAGGTCCTGCTGAGGTCACCTATGGTCAGGTGGTCTTCAAGAATAAGAAGAAAGCTGGCAGGATGACAGGTAACCATGACAAACACTCCTGGAATTCATCACCAAATTCAAAATTATTCAACAAAAAAGCGGTCCTACATATTGTTTAATATGTGCATTGAAGGACAATCCTGGTCAAAAATGACTCCAAGATTTCTCACAGTGTTACTAGAAGGCCAAAGTAATGCCATCCAGAGTAAGTATCTGTTTGACACCATGTTTCTAAGATTTGTGGGGCCGAGAACAAGAATTTCAGTTTGATCTGAATTTAGAAGCAGGAAATTAGAGGTCATCCAGGCCTTAATGTCTTTAGACATTCCTGCAGTTTAACTAATTGATGTGGATCATCTGCTTCATTGATAGATAACGCTGAGTGTCATCTGTATAACAATGAAAATTGATGCAATGCTTTCTAATAATCTGCCTAAGGGAAGCATGTATAATGTAAATAAAATTGGTCCTAGCACAGAACCCTGTGGAACTCATAATTAACCTTAGTGTGTGAAGAAGACTCCCCATTTACATGAACAATTGGAGTCTATTAGATAAATATGATTCAAATATGATTTGAACCACTGCAGTGGCATTACCTTTAATACCTATAGTATGCTATAATCTCTGTAATAAAATGTTATGGCAACAGTATCAAAAGCTGCACTGAGGTCCAACAGGACAAGCACAGAGATGAGTCCACTGTCAGAGGCTGTAAGAAGATCATTTGTAACCTTCACTAATGCTGTTTCTGTACTGTGATGAATTCTGAAACCTGACTGAAACTCTTCAAATAAACCGTTCCTCTGCAGATGATCAGTTAGCTGTTTTACAACTACTCTTTCAAGAATCTTTGAGAGAAAAGGAAGGTTGGAGATTGGCCTATAATTAGCTAAGACAGCTGGGTCAGTGATGGCTTTTTAAGTAGAGGTTTATTACAGCCACCTTGAAGGTCTGTGGTACATAGCCAACTAATAAAGACAGATTGATCATTTTTAAGATTGAAGCATCAATAATTGTAAAGACTTCTTTGAACAGTCTAGTAGGAATGGGATCTAATAAACATGTTGCTGGTTTGGAGGAAGTAACTATTGAAGTTAACTCCAAAAGATCAGAGCGAAAGAGTCTAAATCAGGGATCCTCAAATCCAGGCCTCGAGGTCCGGTGTCCTGCAGGTTTTAGATGTGTCCCTGATTCAACACATCTGAATCAAATGGCTGAATTACCTCCTCAGTATGCAGTCAAGTTCTCCAGAGTCCTGCTAATGACTTCTAAATTTACAGCAGCCGAACATGAAGATAATCTTTGAGATCGTTACAAATACTTTTTCTCTAATGTCTAAAATGTTATTTGTAAAGAAATCCATGAAGTCACTACTAGTTAAAGTGAAGGATAACTCGGCTCTACAGAGCTCTGACTCTTTGTCAGCCTGGCTACAGTGCTGAAAACAAACCTGGGGTTGTTCTTATTTTCTTCAGTTAATGATGAGTAGTAAGATGTCCTAGCTTTATGGAGGGCTTTTTTATAGAGCAACAAACTCTTTTTCCAGGCTAAATGAGCATCTTCTAATTTAGTGAGACGCCATTCCCTCTCCAGCTTACGGGTTATCTGCTTTAAGATGTGCGTTTGTGAATTATACCATAAGGTTACAACAGTGGTGTTGCATACAGACACACGAGAGCTTTGGCCAAATTCAGGGGCCGCATCCTTTTAAGGACCTGGCCAATGTAGACTGGGTCCTTTGACTGTAAAGGGCAGAAGTGAGTGGCTGTGAAATTGGCCCGTCTACACTTCATATCTGCGTAGCCTTCTCTCACTTTAATGTAGCTCATGTTGCCTAGCAACCATGACAATGCGAAGCACAGCTGTGGAAAAGAAACTGTTATAATGCAGCTGAACTATTTCTTAACTCCGGGTATAGCGAGCCTCGATAGCTCGGTCAGCTGACAGCTAACGAGGTGAGCTGCTGGTAGAGCAGCGGCAATGGACAACTCCGAACACGTTGGAGCACTGTTATAATTAAGCGATATCTTGATAATTGAGCGTATATTGAGGTTTACACATTTACATTCTCGCCTGGAAACATCTTAAAAGTTTATTTTGTCTCACAGAAACAATCATATTTCAAATGCTTTTAACTCTCTCCGCCATTGCGTGTTTGAGTTTTGATGCTCAATGAATCATGGGATATGGTAGGCCACAAAGGTTACACCAGACCCATCCTCCAAATTCAAGAAAAGAAGGACGCGTTCGTCAACTGCATTTGAAGGAGTCTTCTAATTTGGACAGCCTTCGTCGCCTCTCTGTGACGTAATCAGCCTACAAATGCAGCCTTGGAAGGATGTGGCCTCTGAATTTGGACACAGCTACAGTCTAATGTTTTAACTGTGTGTTACAGAGCAGTCGGCTGATGGCAATATGGTGTATTCCTCAGTGAGAGCAGGTAACATCTACATACATTTGTGTGTGTGTGTGTGTGTGTGTGTGTGTGTGTGTGTGTGTGTGTGTGTGTGTGTGTGTGTGTGTGTGTGTGTGTGTGTGTGTGTGTGTGTGTGTGTGTGAAGGTCAGAGGTGAACAGCAGGAATCAGTGATGTTTGTCTCTGACAGGAAACTGAGGACACACTCAGCCTGATGGAGGAGCTTCACACCACCACGCTGATCCACGCTCCTCCTAAACTCTGATGATGTCTTATTGCAGCTCCTGCTGTAGGCTTGTGTCATTGTTACAATCAGCTTTTATGTGCTCAGTGTACAGACATCAAACAAACGTTTTTATTAATAAGGTTTTTCATATCAAGACATAATAAAAAGCATCTGGTCCTCACCAGGTTCTCAAATGATTTAATGCAGCCTCAGCACATGACAACACAAAGAGGGGAAGGAGCAGCTGTCAATCAAATGCAGTTGATTGATTGGTCAGCAAGTGTGAGCACCTCTATGAAAGCAGAGATGATGTTTCTGTGACAGGCTGCTGGTAACAAAGAGCCTAAAGAGCCCATTTAACACTGCTTCTTTGCTCAGCTGTCTATGATAGAAAGACACAACACTGGTTCATCACTTGGGTTAGACGCTTCTTTATGTTTCAATGATTCATAAATCAGTGAGAAGCAGCTCTAACTAACCTTCAGAAGGACCTTCAAAAAGTCTGGAAAACTATTGCTGAAGACCACTTTAAAAATTACAAGAAGGTCCTGGAAGCAAAATATAAAGAAATGAGGCGTGGCTCGTGACTTCTGCACAGTACTTTCTGGTTTTCTGGCTCCATCAACTGGGAACCACTGACTTCATTTCTGTGGAGGTGGGAAATAGAAGAACTCTGTGGCTTCTTTCTCTCTGTCTCTCTCACATATGCAGCTCTGATGTTCTGCTCTTCTTCATTAGAGCCAACACAAGTTTTATTTATTATTTTATTGGGAAAAAAGAGAGGCAGCAGTATAGTGGTTAGCACTGCTGCCTCACAGCAAGAAAGTCTGGGTCTGACTCCACCTTAAGTGGTGTGGAGTTTTCATGATCGCTCTACATGTGTGGGTTTTCTTACCACAGTCCAAAGGTGATTCTAAAGTGCCCATAGGTGTGAGTGTGAATGAGGAGAGAAGCTGCAGAGAGGTGTGAAAAAAAAAAACTGCAGACATCTTATGATGTCTGGATTTGAATCTCCAGAGATGACAGGCTTAGAGCAATAAAAGGCAAAGTGTGGGTGTAACTGGGTGGTACCTGCACCAGCAGACATTTGGAAGCCATATTATTAAGGTATGTTACCATCCCGGTTAAGCGCTGAATTGATTTTCCCAATCCACCTGCGCGCACAGTCTTCAACTATGGCACAGGGGTCTCTAGGGTTTTTGTTTGGCTTGCAAGGGGTTATTTCCTTTGAATTTCCTGGTATTACGCAGAGGAATTCCTCCTCTTCTGCCTGGTTTTCTTTTATTTTCTTCAGTTCAAGATTTCAGTCTGTTTGGTCACGTTGAAGATTTGGCTCCAATTCAATTGACATAAAGTTTACACTTCAGACATACAGTGGTGTGAAAAAGTGTGTGCCCCCTGCCTCATTTCCTGTTTTTTTGCATGTTTGTCACACTTAAGTGTTTCGGAACATCAAACCAATTTAAACAATAGTCAAGGACAACACAAGTAAACACAAAATGCAAGTTGTAAATGAAGGTGTTTATTAGTAAAGGTGAAAAAAAAATCCAAACCATCATGGCCCTGTGTGAAAAAGTGATTGCCCCCTAAACCTAATAACTGGTTGGGCCACCCTTAGCAGCAACAACTGCAACCAAGCGTTTGCGATAACTTGCAATGAGGCTTTTACAGCGTTCTGGAGGAATTTTGGCCCACTCATCTTTGCAGAATTGTCCTAATTCAGTTACATTAGAGGGTTTTCGAGCATGAACGGCCTTTTTAAGGTCATACCACAACATCTCAATAGGATTCAGGTCAGGACTTTGGCTAGGCCACTCCAAAGTCTTCATTTTGTTTTTCTTCAGCCATTCAGTGGTGGACTTGCTGGTGTGTTTAGGATCATTGTCCTGCTGCAGAACCCAAGTACGTTTAAGCTTGAGTACACGAACAGATGGTCTGACATTCTCCCTCAGGATCTCTTGGTAGACAGCAGAATTCATAGTTCCATTTATCACAGCAAGTCTTCCAGGTCCTGACGCAGCAAAACAGCCCCAGACCATCACACTACCACCACCATATTTTACTGTTGGTATAATGTTCTTTTTCTGAAATGCAGTGTTCCTTTTACGCCAGATGTAATGGGACACACACCTTCCAAAGAGTTCCACTTTTGTCTCATCGGTCCACAGAATGTTGTCCCAAAAGTCTTGGGGATCATCAAGATGCGTTTTGGAAAAATTGAGACGAGCTTTAATGTTCTTTTTGCTCAGCAGTGGTTTTCTTCTTGGAACTCTGCCATGCAGGCCATTTTTGCTCAGTCTTTTTCTGATGGTGGAGGCATGAACGCTGACCTTAACTGAGGCAAGTGAGGCCTGCAGTTCTTTGGACGTTGTTGTGGGGTCTTTTGTGACCTCTTGGATGAGTCGTCGCTGCGCCCTTGGGGTAATTTTGGGCGGCCGGCAGAGGTGGCCAAAGTACTGACATTCTGTACTTAAATAGAAGTACAAGTACTTGTGTTAAAAAATACTTTGGTGAAAGTCGAAGTACTGGTTCAAGTTCTTTACTTAAGTAAAAGTAAAAAAGTACAGGCTCTGAAATTTACTCAAAGTAAGAAAGTAAAAGTAGCTCTTTGGAGGACGTTTCTACCTGCTATTTTTGTGTAAAGCTAACTGAACCTCATTATATATTATTGTAATAATATAAAATAATACATGAGAACACAACGTTATTCCAATCTAAATTTTAATTCTAATGAATGCTCTCAGCTTGAATCACAAACTGTGAAAGGGAATTTAAACACAGCTCTATTCTCTGTGTCCTCCATAGTAGAGGGTGACTGTGTCTCCACCTAAACACAAACATGAGGATACTCAGGGGTTACAGTGGGATTCAGAAGGTGGAGGAACCCTAAGATCAGCTGTAGTAGCTCTGCATGGGGAGAAGAATCACAACTTTCTATTGTGAGCTGCAGTAAATGATGTTGGTCTGCAGGCTGTGATCAGCTGACCTGCTACTGCTGCTCTGAGGTTTACTGCTCTGTGTGGATGAACTGAACTCACAAAGATGTAACCCAGTATTTCACAGCTATCTGAGCTGATCTCCATCCCCTACACTGACAGCATACAGGCTGTAGAAATGCTGGATTCAGTGAATGAATCTCAGCATCAGCAGCTTTGATTCAAACTCATCTCTGCTGCACTGATGTAACCTGTAACTCTGACCATGAACACAAAGTGCACCAACACAGAGCTTTACTGTAAATACAGTACAACAAGATAACCTGTTTATTACGTACTAAACTGCAGTATTTTCATACAATCTTTGAATAACACAAAGTCAGCATACTTCAGTTTATTTTCCAGTCCTTACCTTTATTCTAACCTCTCTTCTTCCTCTCCTGTCCTCTTTCTCCATCTCTGAGTGAACTTCTCTCTCTTTGCTCTCCCTGAAATGCAGCAGCTCTTCTTTTAGCTCGCAGACACACTGTGTGACAAACTGCACACACTTTGTGTGTTTGCTGATATTTGTTGAGCATTTAAAAACGTTGCATTTACCTGCCACACGTTACTCCCTTTATGCTCGCTCCTCTTCAGTAGCGCTAGCTAAGCTGTTTATGTGCCGCAGCGCAACTTACGGATTCGGTCCGGCCCGCGGTGACCCCTGATTATAGCGCTATAAATGAGACATTAATTACATGGTTTGCGTATTTAATCCCTTTGTACCCGATAAGCCCCGGTGATGGAGGATACGCCAGTATGATTGTCTCTTATATGTTAATATTCCTCCGTTTAGGCTCAGATCGCTTGATGACTGACGGCGCACTGACCGGAAACGCAAACTTCTCCCTGACGTGTTAAAAAGTAACGAGTCTGTTTGAAAATGTAAGAAGTAGAAAGTACCGATACTTGTGTAAAAATGTAGGGAGTAAAAGTAAAAAGTACTCAGAAAAATAAATACTCAAGTAAAGTACAGATACCTAAAAAATCTACTTAAGTACAGTAACGAAGTATTTGTACTTCGTTACTTCCCACCTCTGGCGGCCGACCACTCCTGGGAAGGTTCACCACTGTTCCATGTCTTCGCCATTTGTGGATAATGGCTCTCAATGTGGTTCGCTGGATTCCCAAAGCTTTGGAAATGGCTTTATAACCCTTTCCAGACTGATAGATCTCAATTACTTTCTTTCTCAATTGCTCCTGAATTTCTTTGGATCTCGGCATGATGTGTAGCTTTCAAGGATCTTCTGGTGGACCTTACTGTGTCAGGCAGCTCCTATTTAAGTGATGTCTTGATTGGGAACAGGTGTGGCAATAATCAGGCCTAGGTGTGGCTAGGGAAATTGAACTCAGGTGTGAAAAACCACAGTTATAGTATGTTTTAACAAGGGGGGGCAATCACTTTTTCACACAGGGCCATGATGGTTGGATTTTTTTTCACCTTTACTAATAAACACCTTCATTTACAACTTGCATTTTGTGTTTACTTGTGTTGTCCTTGACTATTGTTTAAATTGGTTTGATGTTCCGAAACACTTAAGTGTGACAAACATGCAAAAAAACAGGAAATGAGGCAGGGGGCAAACACTTTTTTCACACCACTGTATGGGGTTGATTCAAAGGTATGTAGGAATTTTATCCAGACTTTTTTCTTTCTGCTGATGAAGTTTCATTAAAATCTGTAGATGCGAAAGTGGTTTTTGGAGCGCTGGAATTTAGGAGGTCTGACCGGCTGGTTCACAGCCGCCCGAAAATCAATGAAAAATGCATATGATTTCTGCCTGATTAAACCAACACATATTCATGAAATCTTTATATATTGTATCATTATGCTGTTAAAACATCTTAAATTGACAATTATAATTTCATTTCTAAATTTTAATGCATTATATGCTCGATGAGCTGTGATTTTTTTGGATATTTTATGATTAATCACTAAAATTGTACTGACACGTCCTTACTAAAAACTAATTACATTCCAGATTTCATGTGATTCTCTTGGGAAATATGGGAGTTATGGCCATTTATATTCAAAGAAAGCTTTCTAAAGGTCACATAATTTTTTTAACTTAACCAGTAAAACAATAGTAGTTAATTGTGTATTTCTTTCACTTAAATGTCATAATTTCCTTATTTTTAAACCAATTTTAACACAGTTGGGGTCATTTTGTTTGGATTTAAAGGCTCTATCCAGTGGTGTGAATTTTTAAGCCATCTGGGAACTTAGATTTTTTTTCTAACATATCTACATTATTCCATATGTGAAACTCACCTGCAGGAACACTCTGCAGACTGCAGTAGCATACGCATACCTGCAGCAGGAGGACAGAGGTCAGTAGAGGTCAGAGGTCATTGTGAGATCAGACAAGTGTAGAAAAATCAGCTAACTGCAGCAGTCAGTAGAAACAGGCCTGAAACCAAAGAACAAGGTGATCAGAGATCAAATGGTCACATGACCAAAGAGAAACATTCAGACTGCATTGATTGGTTCCTGTTCCCAAACATCAATAATCACCAACGCCCTCCAGTGGTGGAAACAGAAATAATAAATGTGGAGAAATGAGAGGTTTCAGAGACCTGTGAGGAGAACGTGATCAGGCAGGTGTGCAGTAACATGAAGGAGACTCACAGCAGAGGTAGATGCTCCGTCTCAAACTCTTCTGTGCAGGTTCCTCACAGCCGTCACCTCCACAAAGTTTGCTCCCAGACCTACATTACAGAAACCACACATTAGTACAAGAGGAGCTCTCCATGAACATCAATAAAACCACTCCAACAGCACAGAAAACTATTCAGTGAATTATTATCTCCCTATTAGTAAATGATTTAATAATTGATCAACATATTGATTTATTCTGCCTTACAGAAACCTGGTTACAGCCGGATGAATATGTTAGTTTAAATGAATCAACACCCCCGAGTCACAGTAACTGTCAGAATGCTCGAAGCACAGGTCGAGTAGCAGCAATGGTCAATTCCAGCTTATTAATTAATCACAGACCCAGACAAAGTTTTAATTCTTTTGAAAGCCTGACTCTTAGTCTTGTCCATCCTAATTGGGAAACTCAAAAACCTGTTTTATTTGTTATTATCTATCGTCCACCTGGTCCTTACTCAGAGTTTCTGTCTGATTTCTCAGACTTTTTATCTGATTTAGTGCTCAGTTCAGATAAAATAATTATAGTGGGTGATTTTAACATCCATGTAGATGCTGAGAATGACAGCCTCAACACTGCATTTAATCTATTATTAGATTCAATTGGCTTCTCTCAAAATGTAAAGGAGCCCACCCACCACTTTAATCATACTCTGGATCTTGTCCTGACATATGGCATAGAAACTGAAGACTTAACAGTATTCCCTGAAAGCCCCCTCCTGTCTGATAATTTCTTAGTAACATTTACATTTACTTTAATGGATTACACAGCAGTGGGGAATAAGTTTTATTACAGCAGAAGTCTTTCTGAAAGTGCTGTAACTAAGTTTAAGGATCTAATTCCTTCATTATTATGCTCTTCAATGCCATGTACTAGGATGCAGAACATGAAATGCCAATCTCTCCAACTTTACTGAGGAGGACCTCGGCTCACCTACTAAAAGCAAAATAAGTGCAGTGATGTTGATTCCTGCAGCGACTGCTGTTCTTCAGCCTGTAGAAACCGTCCTACAGCTGCTGCACATGGACTGAAACATTCAGCATCATAAAAGTTGGTTTGGTCAGGTGTTTATCATCATTATTGCTGTGAGGGGATGTTCACAAGCATCTCAGAGTGAGGAGATGCCAGAGTCTCAAACCAATACAACCAAAATAATTATTCTTCCACTATAACTGTAGGACTCTTACTGATTTTTGATTCTGCCCGTTTGTCCTGTGAACTGAGCCACTTACCCATAAAACTCTGTCTGAACTTACACACAGACACGCATATATATATATATATATATATATATATATATATATATATATATATATATATATATATATATATATATATATATATATATATATCATTTTATTTCTCATTAATGTACACTCAGCACCCCATCTTGACAGTAAAAAAACAACAAAAATGTAGAAATTTTTGCAAATTCAATAAAAAAGAAAAACTGAAATATGACATGGTCAGAAGTATTCAGACCCTTTGCTCAGTATTGAGTAGAAGCACCTTCTGAGCCACTACAGCCATGAGTCTTCTTGGGAATGATGCAACAAGTTTTCCACACCTGGATTTGGGGGTTCTCTGCCATTCTTCCTTGCAGATCCTCTCCAGTTCAGTCAGGTTGGATGGTGAACGTTGGTGGACAGCCATTTTCCACATTCCACAATTTCCACATTTCTGTTTTTTTTTTTTTTTATATATATATATATATATATTTATATTTAGAAGAAGAACTGAGTACAGTGATGCTGTCCCAGAGAAATGTGGAACTGGATGTTTTCAGAAGGAAATCCCACTAAGACACATGTACATATCAAAAGTACAGATTTTCTGTACTTAAGCAGAAGTACAGATACTTGTGTTAAAAATACTCTAGCAAAGGTTGAAGTGAAAGTGAAAAAGTACAGGCTCTGAAACATTTTCAAAGAAAGTAGAAACTGCTTTTTGGAGGACATTTATAAATGAAACACATGCTATATTATATTAAAAAACAAATCCCAGCTCGCTTCCCTGTGCGCGGTCTATTTTTGCCCTCCAAGCTCGGGTCCTCTACCAGAGGACTGAGGAGCTTGAGGGTCCTGTGCAGTATCTTAGCTGTTCCCAGTATTGCGCTCCTCTGGACAGAGGTCTCGGATGTTGTTCCAGGAATCTGCTGGAGCCACTCTCCCAGTTTGGGGGTCACTGCCCCGAGTGTTCCGATTACCACGGGGACCACTGTTACCTTCATCTTCCACATCCTTTCCAGCTGCTCTCTGAGCCCTTGGTATTTGTCGAGCTTCTCGTGCTCCTTCTTCTTGATGTTCCCGTCACTTGGAATTGTGACGTCTATCACCAGAACCTTCTTCCTTTGTTTGTTCACCACTACGATGTCCGGTTGGTTAGCCACCACAAGTTTGTCTGTCTGTATCTGGAAGTCCCACAGGATCTTAGCTCTGTTGTTCTCAACCACCCTTGGGGGCGTGTCCCATTTTGACCTCGGGACTTCCAGGTCTTACTTGGCACAGATGTTCCTGTATACTGTGCCGGCCACTTGGTTATGGCGTTCCATGTATGCCCTGCCTGCTAGCATCTTGCACCCTGCTGTTATGTGCTGGATTGTCTCAGGAGCATCTCTGCACAGCCTGCACCTGGGGTCCTGCCTGGTGTGGTAGACCCCAGCCTCTATTGATCTTGTGCTCAGAGCTTGCTCTTGTGCGGCTATGATTAGTGCCTCTGTGCTGTCTGTCAGTCCAGCTTTGTCCAGCCATTGGTAGGATTTCTCTATGTCAGCCACTTCTTCTATCTGCCGGTGGTACATGCCGTGCAGAGGCCTGTCCTTCCATGATGGTTCCTGTTCTTCTTTCTCTTCTTTCTCAGGTTTCTGCTGCCTGAGGTACTCACTAAGCACATGATCCTTTGTGGCCGTCTTCCTGATGTATTCATGGATCCTCGCTGTTTCATCTAGGACAGTGGTTCTGACAGGCAAGGACAAAGGGAAAACAGACTCCAAAAAAACCTCCAAAACACTGGGCCAATGGTCCACGATCACGACATCTTCCTGTTAAAAGGGAGTTTTTCCTTCCCACTGTTGCCAAGTGCTTGCTGACAGGGTGCTCTATGATTACTCGTGTTTTTTCTGTATTCCTTATTCTGATAGTTCTGACATCCCTTAATGTGCGTGCCGTTCTTAGTCACTCACAGTGGTGAGAGAGGGTATATAAGCAGCATCTCTACCTGTCTCCTCCTTGCTCCCAGCTGATTATCATTTCCGCTCTTCTGATCCCAGTCTCTGGCAGAGTAGCAGAGTAGTATTCTTTGGCATCTGTTTAGGCTGCGGTAAGCAGGTGTTCTGCTGCTGTAAGTGTCTTCTCTCTCTCTGCGTAACAAATAGTGTGTCTGAGGCTGACGCTAGTATGGTCACAGGTGAACATCAGTTAGCTCTTTACATCGAGTTCCTCTCAGTGGCTGCGTGAGCCTGTTCGGAAGTAGGCAGGTGGGTTGTCAGATTGTAATATCTCAACCTTGATTATAGTTGGATGCCCTGTAATTCATTGTTTGTCAGATGCAACGTTCTCCAGCTGAATCATCTGGAGCAACAAAGACACTGCTTCCAGCTGAGTGGAGCTGCTGCTGTCCTGATTTTAACACCGTTCTGTCTTGTTTTCACGTTGCCCTGTCTCCATTGATGAAAGTTTGGCTTTTGCTGCTGCGTCCTATTGTTGCTGCTGTCTGGGTCTGGGTCCTGCTGCTGCTTGGTTTGTGTCTGCGGCTCATTTGCCGACAGGCGGTAACGGTATCAGCTGCGGCGCTCTGCTTCATGCACTGCAGCTTAAGATACTTTTCTGATGCTGGGTTTTTAATAAGGGTTCAGACCCAGTCTTTTAATGAGTGCGTGGGGGAGGGTGTTTACTGCCTCTATTTTTGTTCATTTATTTTCTGTTCATTAATTGTTTCTATTTTTCATTGATTTTCATTTCAGTTGCTGGAGGCCATTGTGGTGGCAGTATTGGTGGCTTAGGTGGTGGTTTCCCACTTCGTGTTTGCTGTGTTTTCCTGGGATTGAAGTCTTCATACAATAGTTTGGTGGTCATGTGTCTGGGAGATTTAGGTTGCTTCAGTTTTTTTTTTTTTTTTGAGGGGGGGGGGGGGGGGGGGGGGGGGGGGGGTCCATTCTCCCTCACACTCATCCCTGTTTTTTGTTGTTTTTTGCTTTTATGTCTTTTGCATTTTAATCATTTTTAATTATTTTAAAATTGAATGTTTTTAACATATTGAGCCTCGTCTCCTGCCTCATTAGTGGGCAAACTTGAGTGCCTTCTGGCAAAATCTAAAATTCCCGAGGTGGAGTTGTCTGACAATTCATTAATCAAATTATTCTGTTTTTCTTATTCATTCACCTCCACACCACTACCAATTACACCATCCAACCCTGGGCTCTCACCACACTTACATTATTGAAGGGCCATTGCCTTACAATATAAAGCACCTCTCAGTGACTGTTGTTGTGATTTTGTGCTATATGAATAACACTGAACTGAAATAAGGAGTTAGGGATGCAAAATCAGGGCATAAATGACTAAAACTAGAACCCAGAGAAGCACAAAGAATTTGAGCAACAAAGAGAGCAACAAAGACAAAGGTGCAACCAATGAGAGTGAGGCAGAGAACCTCAAAGGGAAAGAAACAAAGACTGGAAATAAAACTAACTGGATCAGACACAAGAAAAATTAAGATCAAAATAAAGCAGTAAATAATTAGAGAGACATAAACAGCGCACATAAACACCAGAGAAGCTGGGATAGAGACTAAAAACACTGAAGAAAGAGTGAAAAATTAAAACAAAAACAAAACTAACAATACTTCAAAACTTGAATATCTCGAGAGCTGGCACATGGAGACACAGCAGGAATAAACAATAAAGAGAAACAGAATAGAGAAATAATTCTACATCACGTCAGAAAAACTCAAGAGCAGAAACCGTGCACCCTGCATCTAAATCAACGTGCTGCGGTCTCACCATCATACACAAATTCAAAACCACACTGACCTCCATAAAGACAAACATTCCACTGTAGTGGTGTTCCTTCAGCCTTTTCCAAGCCACGTGTGGGCTGCTACCACAGTAACTCAATCCTGAGGCGTATGACAGCAGAAGTAGTTCAGACTTCAAATGTTTATTTTGGAATAACCACAACATACTCACACAGTAGAAAAACTATATGCTCCCATGCCTAATGCAGCCCTCCATTCTTTCCACTCACCTGACATCACTTTTGAAATGAAAAGGAATTACACTAAGAACCAGTCAAATGCACATTCAAAAATCTTTATACATCATGTTTTAGTTATTAAACAGCTATGAGTAATAAACTTTATCCAAACTTTAGCCTAAACTTTTGATATAGTGGTTCTTACACCATTATAATAGCAGCAGGTTTATGCAGGGTGCAGCCAGTCATGCTGAATGTGAACAGGGAAGTGAAGATGCTGTAGTTGAAGCCCTCGCTCTGTAGGTCAGACTTCATTTAGTCGTCATCCAGACAACATGAAGGCTGCATCTGTTTCTCTGCTCCTTGGTGAGTCAATCCTCGTCTTCCTACTCTCATTAATCCATTCATTCCAGCTCTAACACACCTTTGTAGAGGAAAACACACATTTCCAGCAGAGAGTGACTCACAGCAGCACAAAGACTGAGCTAAAACACAGTTAGAGCCTCAGCTGCTGATTATAGTCCCCACAGTTTACCTCTGACCTGTAACTGTGAGATAGTCCAACACTCAGACCAGTTACTGCTACTCCTTGGGTAAGAGTCAGTAAATCAGCAGAGATCACAGAAAGTGTCTGCTCCTAGCCACAAAGATACTAAACTTGTAATAAAACAAAGTGTAGATTTGAGTCAGTGTGAGTGTTTGTTGATTAAAACATGGTAATGATTGGGATGTGTCAGCTTTATGAACTAAATCTGACTCACCTTCTTCATTTACACAAGCTGCAGGATCCAAATACAGCAGGTCCCCATTCAAAGCTACTCAGTCAGTGAATGTAATGTCAGTGAAAGCTAACGTGATAATGTGACCCAGCTGGAGGTCTTATTGTGTGTTTGTGTGTATTATTAATGAGAGAACAAAGACACAACTTGAATCACATATTTACTGTGTGCTTTAACACAACAGTAACTTTTTCATAGTTCCTGTAACCATTCATGGTGGCACTCCCTTTTTTCTGTCTGCACTACAGGAACTGAGAACCATGGTAATTCTTAGAACCCTGTTGTAGGGTCTCCTTTAGATTCTAACACTGATTATATATTTGTTACCATAAGAGATACACTGAGTTTCACACTGTGGTTGATGCAGATGTACCCTGATTTGCTGAATATATGAAAGAGATTAGTGAGATATATAAAGTAATGTGCAACAAAGGACACTCTGCAGTCCTGTGAAATCCGATGATTCAGTAGCTTGTAGATCCACATTTAGCAGCAGTAAGTTGCAGTGATGGTTTTCTGTATAACTTTATGAGGCTGTTACATTGTTGTGGAGGAACTCTGTCTCTTCTTTACGACATTAATTCGCTTCTTTGACGTTTGCAGCATTTGTTCATGTGCAGTTCTGTTAAGGTCCCACCACAGCAGGTTGAGGTCTGGACTCTGAATGGGCCTTTGCAGTACTTTGATCCTCTCCTTTTTTGGCCGTTCTGTTGGAGATTTGCTGCTGTGCTTGGAATCATTGACCTGTTGCATTGATCAAATTGAGGCCAAGCTTTAGCTGTGGGACAGATGGCCTCACAATTGATTCTAGAATACTTTGGTATACAGACGAGTTTATGACTCATTGATGCAAGGTGCCCAAATCCTCAGCCCTCCATCACTGTGCTGACAGCTGTTCTGAGGTGTTTGTGCGGATATGCTGAGTTTAGTTTTGTATTATGGCCAATCATCTCCACTTTGGTCTTCTCTGTCCAAAGGGCATTGGACTGTTTGTGAATGAAGATAAAAAAAAGAGAAATTTCTGTATAAATTATGCATATTAATGTTTCAAATGGAAATCAGTGATTTATTTTTATACCTGAATTTATTTGTACTTGGATCAGATATATATAAACAAATGATGGCCTGGCTTAGAAAATGTAAACATTTAAACTGTTAGTAATTGTATTACTGTTAATACTACTACTACTGATGTCTCAGTGATATTCAGAACCTCCATTATTTCAGCCCAAAACACTCCAGTGGAAAAAACTCTGGAAAGGTCCGCCTTTTCTGGCTTCCTCCTCAAACACCATTGTTTCAGTTTCTTCAGTCTGACGTTCTGCTGCTTTCTTGCCTTAGTGGTGCAGGAGTCTCTCTTACAATATTATCACCATTTTGTATAAGTATCAATAAACACATCTCTTTGTATAGAAAAATGGGGCCTGGTAGTATGCAGATTGCACAAGCCTTTTGGTTTAGATTGATTTTAAATTACTAACATATGCAAAACGGTATGAAAAAAGCATGCAAGTTATATGAATCAGATGGTAATTTGTGTACACACTTGTTTTTGTTTTTGCTGTTTACATAATGTGAGAACATTTCTATGCAAAAACTAGTGAATGAGGACCACTGTCCCAGAAATCTTTTGGTTGGTTCAGATACCTCTTATTTCTAAGCTTGCTTTCCAGTGTTGTATACCACACTGCAACCAACTTTATCCTGTAAATGCTAGCAACTATGTGGCAACCAGTTAGGGGATACACATTTTTCCCTAGTAACCAGTGGTCGCTAAGGAATCACAGCAGTTAAAACACAAGTCACATTTTTCTCCATGCCTAAACACTTTGTCTAACATTCACACACATTCAGACTCCCATGAATGCATCGGGAGCAGTTCAGGGTTCAGTATGTTGCCCAAATATACTTTAACATGCAGACTGGAGCAGCCAGGGATCGAACTACCAACATCTGATTAGTAGATGAACTGTTCTATCTCCAAGTGAAGCTATATTCTCAATCACTAAAGTGATTCTCCCACACTTTCATTTGACCTCTAATGAACTCTGACCTTTAGTGACCTCTGTCCTCCTGTTGCAGGTGTGTGTGTGCTGCTGCTGTCTGCACTGACTGTTTCTGCAGGTGAGTTGATGGAAGTGAAAACAATCAGAGAAACTCCAACAAGAACACAAACACATTCACTCTGTCTGTCCTCCAGTCTCTCTGTCTGTCTGTCCAAACCTTCAGCAGTTCTTCAGAGGATCTTCTTCTTCAGTGTCTCTGAGTTGTGTTGATGATGATGGACAGACAGTTGGTGGATGGACAGTGAGGAGGACCAGAGAAGGACTCACTGAGGACTGTGGAGCAGGTGCAGGTTTCATGTCAGTTACTGAATCCTCCTGTGTTCTGGATCTCTCCTTCTCCTCTGGTGGAGATTTTGCCTGTATAAACTCTTCTGGACAGAAGAGCGATGAAGTCTCCATCAGTGTTTCAGGTACAGACAGATGTTTGCAGCTGTCTCTCTGGTGGAACTCTGTCTCTGAATCACTCTGTTTGTGTCTTTGTTGGTCAGATGATTCTCTGATCCTGGAGATCCCTGCACTTCCTGTGAGAACAGGAAGTGACATCACCCTGCATTGCAGACAAAAGGATGGTAACACAGTCACAGCTTATTTCATTTTTAATGGAAGTAATGTTGGATCTGGACCTAAATCAGAGCACACCATCACTAACATCCAGCAGTCTGATGAAGGTCTCTACTCATGTTCCACTGATACATTGGGATCATCTCCTCAGAGCTTTCTGAGGGTCAGAGGTCAGCATATTGAGATCACTTCCTGTTTAAAGACCAGCACTAATCTGCTGACCTGATAATAAACTGACTGAACCATCTTCATCATCTCTCCTACAGCTCTTCCTCCTCATGTACAGAGCACCACAGCCTGCACCTCTCCTGGTATTTCTTCTCCTCCCTCTTCTCCCACAGCATTCCTCTCCTCTTTCTCTCTCCTCCATCATTCCAGTTGTAGCAGGTCTGGTTTCTGTGGTTCTTCTGGTTCTGGTTGGAGTTCTGATCTTCTGCAGGAAACTAAAAGGTATGAAGTCTGTCAGACTCAACAGTTCAGTGTGGATTGTGTGCTCACTCGTACAAACATATAAAGCATACAAGAATCAAACAGTGTCACATGCAGGATCACATTTCTAAAAGCCTCCTCTGAAAGGCTCTTGGAAGCAGTTTCAGCAGTGGAGGACAAACAGCTTCAGCAGCTTCAGATGCTGAATCAGTAAAAAGAAACAGCTGTTTCCTTTGTGCCATTTCACATTGGTGCATTTGGTTCCTGGCAGAGTGACAGCGGTGTAAGAAAGGAGGAAATGACACAGCCAAGGGAAGAACTCTGTAGTTTGGCTGCTGAACTGAAATGCAGGCTGAGAGCAACCGCTTCTTAATATTTCAGATTTTACTAACTAGCTGGTTTAGATTTTAGAGTTCTTTATTTTAACTTACTCTGTGTGTTTTACAGTGTATTTAAGTATTAACTGGTTAATTAATTCATCATTTCTATATCACATGAAGGCTTTTTTATCTACAGTGAATTTTAAACAAACCTGTGAGGTTTCAATTTAAACATGTACGTTTCTGAAATTAGTTTATCATGTGAAGTGGAAACTTTCTGCACTCTCTGTCAACAGGAAACAGAGACGATCTTGCTGTGGTCACAGCATGCTGTGTTTATTATATCTTACATGTATCTGTGCTGATGGTGAGGTGACAGGAAATGCTATTTATGCTGTTACTTTGTTTGTTTAGTAAGTTTGATGCACTGAGCAGACAGATGTCTGTTGTTACTTCTTGTCACCTCCAGTGTTACACCACAGGACATAAGGTTATAGTTTACCCCTAACTCCCCCAAAAATCTTTCAAACATTCCTCTAAGTATTAGAATTAATGTTAACCAAGTATCAAGAATTGAAGTGAGAAGTATCATCAAGAAATTCAAGCCACACAGTCAAGATCGAGCCTGGCAGAGGCAGGAAGCAAAAGAGTTCAAAGACTCTGGAAAGAAAAAATAGTGAGAGATGTCTCTAAAGAATCCTGAAAAACTGCCAAGACTTCAGGAAATGACTTATCCACTCCAGGGTTGCATACCTAGAAAAACCCCTCTTCTTCAAAAACCCCTTCAAGCCAGACTGAAGAATACTGAGGACAACCTGACATAAGATTGTGCACATGGGAAACACATCATTTGGTGATTGAGATGAACCTAGAGCTCTTTTGCCACAGAGACACTGCTCATGTTTGGTAAAGAAAAGGGGGGGGGGGGGGGGGCTGACAACCCAAACAGCACCCTCCCCACAGTGACACACAGTGGCAGGATTGTTGTGCTGTGGGACACTTCAGTGCATCTGAACCAGGACTCTCATCAGATGGAAGAAAGCACGAGTAAAAAAGGATCTGTGAAGATTTTGAAAAAAAGAAACCTCAAGCAGTGAACAGTAGAACTGGGTCTGGGTCGTCACTTTGTCTTCCAACACAAGGACCTAAAACATTTCACTTCTGGTGAAGAGCGACCTCCAGAAGACCAAAGTGAATCTTACTGACTGGCCTGCACAAACTTGAATCTCACTGAAAATCTATTGGGTGAACTTAGACCAATAAAACCATCAGATCTGGAGGAGCTGGAGAGAATCTCCAGCTCCAAAGAAGAATGGA
>JACBYM010000611.1:0-42017 GCA_013435755.1 Amphilophus citrinellus
CTATTGTAATCTGGATGGCTGAGAACCTACACAGACAAAAAAAAATGAACAGTTCATCTCAATCACCATAAACAAATTGTTCTTTTGAGACCAATTCACATTTTGCCGTGAGACCGAGCCGCTCTACAGATTGGACTCACAGCAAAATAAATTAAGCTTTAGACCACACAAGGTTAGCGTGCATCGTCTGGGTTTAGGTGTTCTTGCTCTTGTGATTATGGTGATCAAAGCCCGTTGTTCACTGATTGTTCCCATTTCCATTTTGGTTTCCTATGCAAGATAAAACAAGTTATTTGCCTTCCGAAATGGATCATTAGCATTTTATGTTGACTGTGCACTCTGATCAGCACATGGTTAAGCTTAAAGCTTAGATTGTGGAAAAGCAGAAATTATTGATGCAAATGCAAAGAGGCTGATTATTTTAGATCCCCGCTGCAGAGGAAACAGCCAGACACTGACAACACACCTATGAGGAAATATAAAGGAATCAACAGTGAGACTGTTTTTCCTTTTAGTTAACATGAGGGGGCCAATAAGAGCTTATTCACAGCGAACAGCAGATCACCAAGTAAAATGATTGCATAGCAGCATCTGTAGCTCTGTTTATCATTCAGTATAAGGAATAATGGAGGTTTTTGCTTTATTATGTCATGTGACTAACAATGTAGTTACTTGTATTTATCAAGCTACTGAAAGTACTATGAAGTAAAGAATAAAAGCATTGTATGCATAATACATTATTATTATTAAAACATGCTGGTTTTGTGTGATGTAAAATGCTGCCCCTCTGAATGTTTCAGTGAAATTATGTAAAGAGTAACTACAGAAAGTACTTCTGAAAGATCATTTAGTGTGTTCGTTTAGTGTGGACTTTTGACTACTATATAAAAAGAAACAACTTTTGTAAGTTTTTGTAGAAAGAGTAGAAAATTCTGACTTACTTCTCCAAATTATAAATCCAGTGACAGCTATGACAACTATGCCAGCTATGAGAGCACCACTGACAGTATTATCAGTGGGCACATTTTCATCTGGAAGAAAAACACAGAAGACTTTGATTTTCTTTTAACCACAAACTTCCAAGACAGCACTCATCCATCCATTTCCCACACCTGCTTCTCCTGCTTGTGTGTCAAAATTTTGAACTCAAAAGGAATTTGAGGAATTCTAAATACAATCTCTACATTTACAGGAAGACGGCATAACAATAAACAAAATAAACTAACAGACCGCTCACAACTCCTGTGTCGTTTGTGTTATTCTCCTTTGCCTTTTTATTGTCATTGTGTTTGGACATACAGTGGTGTGAAAAAGTGTTTGCCCCCTGCCTCATTTCCTGTTTTTTTGCATGTTTGTCACACTTAAGTGTTTCGGAACATCAAACCAATTTAAACAATAGTCAAGGACAACACAAGTAAACACAAAATGCAAGTTGTAAATGAAGGTGTTTATTAGTAAAGGTGAAAAAAAAATCCAAACCATCATGGCCCTGTGTGAAAAAGTGATTGCCCCCCTTGTTAAAACATACTATAACTGTGGTTTTTCACACCTGAGTTCAATTTCCCTAGCCACACCTAGGCCTGATTATTGCCACACCTGTTCCCAATCAAGACATCACTTAAATAGGAGCTGCCTGACATAGTAAGGTCCACCAGAAGATCCTTGAAAGCTACACATCATGCCGAGATCCAAAGAAATTCAGGAGCAATTGAGAAAGAAAGTAATTGAGATCTATCAGTCTGGAAAGGGTTATAAAGCCATTTCCAAAGCTTTGGGAATCCAGCGAACCACAGTGAGAGCCATTATCCACAAATGGCGAAGACATGGAGCAAACAGAGAGAGGTCCAGTGAGAGGAAGAATGGCAAACATTTTATATCTTAAACATGGTAACTGCCCACTTGCCTTTGACCCTTCCTAATTTACATTTACATTCTTAATTTACATAATTTACAAGTCTCAGCCCATGAAACTTCAATCCCAACCAATTGTCTTTTGGTTAAACTACACCCACTCTAAAGTCACATGTTCAAGGCGCACACACCTTTTGGTTTATGACAGATCAGACAGATGTCACAAATGATGAACATTTATGTCATGTCCTGGGCCGTTTGCCCAGCGTTTTGTGTTTAGTTTCATATTTCCTGAGTTTTTGTCCCCAGTATGTTTTGATTCTTGTTCCCTTTGTCCCTGTCTTTCCCTGTATCTATGGTCTTGTCTTTTGTCAGCTTGTCTGTCCTCTGACCCCCGGTGTTTCTTATGGTGTTTTATTCCTAGTGTTGTGACTAGTCTGTGTCTCTGTCCTGAGTCTGTGTGCCAGTTCCCCATGTTGAGTCTGCATGTACCTTGGTTTGTCACTTCCTGTTTTATTTTGACAGTCTGGTTTTCCCTGTGCTTTGTGTTTAGCTTTGCTTCCCCTGTGTTATTAGTTTCATTTGCCTCACCTGCCGTTTCCTCTTGCCCTGATTACCCATTGTGTATTTAAGCCCTCAGTTTCCATTTGTTCTTTGTTGTGTCGCTGATGTTGTTGCCTCAATTGTTCCCGTGTTGTGTGTGTCCCTGTGCCCTGGTTTTCGTTATTTAGTCCTGGCACCTGTCCAGCCCCAGTATTGTGTTTGGCTTTTCCGTTGTTAATAAATCCACCGTGTTTTGTTACAACCTCCGTCCAAGTCTGCATCTTGGGGTCCTCTCCTGCCTGCCACACACACTCAAGTCATGACAATTTCAAAACATCTACTAGGATAACATCGTTAGTACCACTCCACTTACCCAAGTCTTATCTCTACCCCCTCCTGGAAAGAAGAGCGTGAGGGTGGGGGCCTATAGAACTCCATTGTAGGAATGTACCTGTCATAAAACACTGCTGAAGTATAACATAGTGTTACAGGTGTCATGAGGAGCAGCGCTCACTCTGGCAACTCTCCAAAAGCCTCAAACACACACCTAAGATCTAACAGGTCTCACCCTCATCCAGGGCTGGACTGGGACAAAAAAAATCGGCCCTGGCATTTTTGGCTTAGACCGGCCCGCAACTATGTCTTAGAAGCATTTGACAGTGTCTTACTCTTATTCAATATGGGCATACCTTTTGCTAATAATATTTTTATACTTTTTTAAAAATGACTTTAGTAATGCTTAAATTGCAAAGCTTTGACGTATCATTTAGCTTTTTAAAATCTGTTATTTCACCTGTTTGAGTGCTTTTTAAAACACGTTTAACCAGCACAGAGGCTACAAATTCAAACTACTGTGCAGCCTTTCAGCACACCTGTAACCTAAATACCTAAAATGCTATGATGTAGCCTAAAATGGACACTTGCTGCTCATCCAACACTTCTCGGCCTTGACCGTTTTTATCAGATTAAGGTGCCGTGGCTGCCAGATTTGGGGAAGTATGCAAATGTAAATAAATATTGATATTAATCAAATGCCATTGCTCATCACGCTGCTGCTGTCTTTACCTACAGCAGAGTCTGCCCAAGCCTAGAAGGGGCCCTAAGCATGATTTGATTTGGGGCCCCCTTAATACATTTCATCGTTATTAATGCTGGAGGGTTAAAGTTGATTTTTTTTTTTTTTTTTTTTTTTTTTAGGATGCATTACTGTTTCAGCCTTTTCAATTCAGTTTTATTTATACAGCACCAACTCACAACAAACAGCCGCCTCAAGGCACTTTATACTGTAAAGTAAAGACCCCACAATAATTACAGAGAAAACTCAACAGTCATCCTAATCTTAAAAATAGAGAGGGTGTCTGTCTCCTGAATCCAAACTGGGAGCTGGTTCCACGGAAGAGGGGCCTGAAAGCTGAAGGCTCTGCCTCCCATTCTACTCTTAAGTATCCTAGGAACCACAAGTAAGCCAGCAGTCTGAGAGCGAAGTGCTCTGTTGGGGTGATACGGGACTATGAGCCAATGAAGAGAAGCCAATATGGGAGAAATCTGCTCTCTCTTTCTAGTCCCTGTCAGTACTCTAGCTGCAGCATTTTGGATCAGCTGAAGGCTTTTCAGGGAGCTTTTAGGACAGCCTGATAATAACGAATTACAATAGTCCAGCCTATAAGTGATTAATGCATGAATTAGCTTTCCAGCATCAGTCTGAGACAGAAATATTAGAGTGTAGCCTACTCATTAAATTAGTTTTGTTACAAGTACACAAATCTGGACAGTTAGAGTAGTCTCTTATTTCTTTTAGGAAATTGGCATTTGTAAAAAAAAAAAAAAAAAAAGTTTCATGACAAATGTGGGTGAGCTTGGTGGCCCCCTGGTGGTCAGAGGGCCCTATGCAGCTGTATATGTCGCCTATGCCTCGGGCCGGCTCTACCTACAGCTGCTGTTGCTGCAGCATTACTGTTACAGAGGACGTGGAGGCTACAGCAGCGAACATGTCTGTGATCTTTACACATTTTGTAGCATCTACAGCGACACTCTTCAATTTCATCGCACGTAACTTCTCTGCACCTCCTTTCTGCTGCTTCGGATTCTCCATATTGTCTCTCTGTTCACATATGCGCTCAACACTGAAACTAGCAGGTGGCACCGTACAGAAAAAGGGTGGGGCAACTTTCATCCTATATCCTGATTGGTTCGGTCCACTGTCTATATTGAAGATGGGCCAATGGGGCGTGCCCTCTAAACTGTGGGCCGGTCTCAGAAAAAAAAAAAAGGGAAGAAAAAAAAACCTAACAGCATCGGCCCCTGAGGACTGTCAGCCCACCGGGCAAATGCCCCGTACGCCCGATTACCAGTCCAGCCTTGGTGCACAACTTCATGGAGGACCACGAGCTTCAGAGGCTCATACTGAGTTTTTATCATGACTACAAAGAAACCTGGATTGGTGGCTCTGATGCACAGCAGATACTTTAGTCAATGAAAACAACTAAGTGTACAATTATTATATGTGCAATATGTGTACATGCAATTTAACACATGCAGTCCAACAGTTGATGTTTCTATTGGCCATTTTAATGATGGTGTTCCTCAGGTCCATCCTTACTACCCCAATATTCTTCTAACTGTAATCTGCTCTCTCTCCTCCAGGAGGGCCATTGGATTTGGAGTGATGGCACCATTTTCCACTATACCAACTGGTGTCCTGGAGAGCCCAGTAACTATGAACATAGCCAGAACTGCTTGCAAATGAATTATTCAAGCCAAGCCAAGCCAAGCCAACTTCAGCAAGTGCTGACCAAAGTGCTTAACATTAAAACACAATAAAATATACAAACAATAAAAACAAACATAATTAAAATTGATAAGTAAAACAAATGAGTAAAAAATTAATAAGTCAACTCTCAAGCAGTCGCCAATGAAAAAAGGTGGGTTTTAAGAAGTGACTTAAAAATGGACAGTGAAGAAGGCTGTCTAATATGGAGTGGAAGTGAATTCCACAGCCTCGGTGCTGTCACAGCAAAAACTCTGTCCCGTCTGAGCTTTCGTTGTATCCTCGGCACATCCAGGAACAGCTGATCAGCGGACCTGAGCGACCGGGAGGGCGAGTGCACATGTAGGAGCTCAGAAAGGTAAGGGGGGGGGCAAGACCATTTAATGACTTAAAAGCAAATAAAATAATTTTAAAATGTACACAGGGAGCCAGTGCAGTGAGGCCAAAACAGGAGAAATATGATCTCTTTTCCATGTACCAGTTAAAAGACGAGCAGCTGCATTTTGCACCAGCTGAAGGACATGTATGTCTGGGAAACCCCATAATAAAGACAGTTACAGTAATCCAGTTGTGATGTAATGGGTGCATGGATTACAATTTCAAAGTCCTGTTTTGAGAGGATCTGTTTGACCTTAGCTAATTGTCTGAGTTTGAAAAAGCTGGACTTCACCACTGCACTGATCTGCTTATCTAGGTTAAAAACACTGTCCATTCTGACACCCAGGTTAGTAACAGTAGGTTTTGCGTATTGTGTTAGAGGCCCCAGATCTACAGGAGAGGACCCAGCAGTAGTACCAGGACTAACAACCAAAACCTCTGTCTTCTTGTCATTAAAATGAAGAAAGTTTAGTGCCATCCAGGTTTTAACTTCATCAAGGCACTTAATCAGAGATTTTATAGAGTAAGAGTCTTCTTGTTTTAAGGGGACATACACCTGACTATCATCAGCATAAAAATGGAAAGCACATTTGTGCTTTCTAAAAATGGAACCCAAGGGAAGAAGATACAGTGAGAATAGCAGTGGTTCAAGGATGGAACCCTGGGGTATCCCACACAGCAGAGGAGAACATGAAGACTTAAAACTGTCAAGACTGACACAGAATGTTCTCTCAGCCAGGTAGGACCTCAACCAACTCAGGGCAGTGCCATGAATGCCTGCACAATACTCTAAATGAGAGTAAAATACTGTGATCCACTGTATCAAAGGCCGCTGTTAACCCCTTAACTGGCAGCAAAAAAAAAAAACCTGAAACAACTACATAACACCCTCTGGTTATTATTGGCTCTGAACAACCCATTTCATAACCTATTAATCGGCTGCGTCTGGTCCGCAGGCCGAATGAAGTGCATTTATATGGCAGGCTAGACCCGCCCATTTTGACTGACACCTCATTCGGCCAATCATGTTAAGAAATGGGTTTCCCAGAGCCAATAATACTCAGAGGGCGTCACGTAGTTTTGTCAGGTGATTTGGTGCAGCCAGTTACATGATTGGCCGAATGACGTGTCAATAAAAATGGGAGGGTCTAGCCTGCCATATAAAAGGGACTACAAACGGCCCGTCACCGGGCCCTTGCCAGTTAAGTGGCTACATCCAGTAAAACTAGGATAACATAATCCCCAGAGTCTGTAGCTAAAAGAATGTCATTAAAAACCTTTAATAGTACAGATTCTGTGCTATGGAAGGGCTTAAAACCAGACTGAAAAACCTCAAAAATGTCTTTTGACTCTAAAAACTCTTTTAACTGTATATAAACAATTTTTTTCCAAAATTTTTGAGAGAAAAGGCAGCTTGGAAATTGGTCTAAAGTTTGAAAGCACAGTAGGATCCAAGCCAGCCTTTTTAATCAGAGGTTGCACTGTTGCATGCTTCCAGTCTTTTGGAACAACACCTGAGGACAAACTGCTGTTAATAACAGCAAGAACCGATGGCCCCAAGGTGGTAACAACCTCTTTAAATAATCTGGAGGGACTACATCTGTAGGGGACCCAGAGGGCTTCATATGACCAACAACCTCATACAAAAAAGGTAAAGTCACAGGCTCAAACTGATCGAAAACAGCAGAGCAGGGAGCAGTGAATGATGGGACGATAGCACAGGACGATATCTGAGCTCTCACATTAGCCATCTTGTTCACAAAGAAGTTTAGAAAGTTTTCACATGTCTCAGATGAAGGTTCAATGCAGACGCTCTGTGGGACATCAAGAACAGCGTCTACAGTTTTAAACAATATATGAGGCTTATTGCAGTTTGATCTAATGATGTTTGACAAATATTTCCTTCTAGCGTCTCTCACATAGCGATACCAGCAGTCCTTCATGATTTGAAATGAAACATGGAGCTTGTCTTTCTTCCACTTTCGTTCAGCTTTTCTACACTCGTGCCTAATAGCACAAGTTGTTTCATCCAGCCAAGGCTCAGACTTAGGTTTTGGCTGCCTAGGCTTTAATGGAGCCACGGCATCTAGTACAGACTGACAAGTGGAAAGAAACCAAGAACTGAGTACGTCTGTATCATGGCACACAGCTTCAGGAATAACACAGTTCTGATTAAAGACTGCTGAAAAACGATAAGCAGTAGAAGGGTTGATCATGCGTGCTAGCCGAGCAGGAGTACGAGGTTTGAGACTATTTCCAGGCAGGGAAATGTCAAACAACACAGGCATGTGATCTGAAAACACTGCATCACAAATCCTCACATTAGAAACAGTCAATCCAAAAGATAAGACGAGGTCTAGAGTGTGTCCATGTTCTTGTGTGGGTCCAGCCACACACTGCATAAAATTAAAAGAGTCAATAAGGCTTTGAAAGTCCTTAGCCAATGGTTTTCCAGGACAGCACACATGTATACAATCCCCAACAATCCCCAACAATAAGGACTTGATCATATCTAGGCATAATTTCAGCCAGAAATTCAGAGAATTCATTTAAGAAATCATTATTGTACTTGGGTGGGCTATAGATTACTGCGCACAGTACAGGACAGGAGTGACCAAGTTCAAACAGATGAAACTCAAAGCTGGAGAAAGAGAATAGTCCTGAGAGCTGTTTACATCTGTGAACATTCTTAAAGACAGAAGCTGTTCCTCCTCCTCGGCCTGACGCCCGCGGGGAGTTGAAGTAACAGCAATCTAATGGCAAAAGTTCAAAGAAAACGCTACACTCACCAACATTCACCCACGTCTCCGTGACGCAGAGAAAATCTAATCCACTGGAAATGAAAAAATCCTTAAGGATATACGTTTTGTTAGATAGCGACCTAGCATTCACAAGGCCAAATTTAACAACAGCTGGCGGAGCCGAAACGTTGGCAGGTCCGGGGGCCGGCAGAGAGGCCGTAAGTTATCCGGATTCACTCCGCGCTGCCGGGGGCGAGGATGACAGGGGCGGCGAAGCTGGCCAAACCAATCCGGGCAAATAACAGGCATTAGCCAGGTATCCACGGACGCTATCCGACAGTGAAATGAATGGCGAACCACTATGTTGTTATACAGCTGATTGCGAGGGAAATGCATTAAGTAGATGTGGCAGTTACTATTGGAGGGAAGAAGGGGAGGTGCCTTTAATTAGTGTATCCAAGGGTGTATATATACAATCAACTGCAAGTGGAAACAGATGTGTTTTGTGAGTGGGACCAGGCCAGTGGAGTGAGGCAAGTGCACACCTCACTCCACTTGAGTGAGGCAAGTGCACACCTCACTCCACTTGAGTGGATAATTTTGGGTATGAATAATGGTAGGTTTTAAGTCTTATTTATTTTTATTTTTTTATAGAAGTGTCTAAAATTGTGTATTGACTTATTGCTTAATTTCAGACCTGTGCCCTGTGGGAAGTTGAAGCAGTTCATAGTCAATAGAGGGGTAGATTGACATATCAGGTATTTGAATGTGTCGAAGTAATATTGTTCAAAATGGATTCTAAGTGTTTTTTTATTAAACTTTTAACAGTGTAAATTTGTCCCCTTGCAGGGCACGTGTGATCCACTAGCTGCTCTTGCCGTGGATAATTGATTTTGGTGATTTATGTTGTTTTTCCTTGCCAGTGTATTCATTTGTCTAGTCCACCCCGGCAAGTGAGCTGGTGCGGGCAAAAAGAAATGGGGGTTGCCCAGGGAGTGGACTAGTCTCTTTTTTTTTTTTTCTATTGTTTTGTTTATTTTTATTTGGTATTTCTATTCCAATCAAGACTTAGCTTTTCCTTTGGCCCATTTCCATTCCGCCAGTTTAATGCCAGGTTTTTTTCTGCATGCATGTGTATATTTTTTTGGGTTGCAGTGATTTCTATTAGATGTAAACGACTCTTGAAGGGGTTTGCCCACCTAGTGTGTTCTGACTGATTTTTAGCGAAGTTGCCCCTGGATTGTGTGGATTGGGAAGTGGCCTGACCTTTCTTTTGAAATAAGCAGCATGAAATAAAGATTTGCTTTTAAAAAGAAAAATGAACTTTCATTGGATAGTCTTTTTTTCTTTTCAATTAACCTGTCGTGGGTGTAACATAGACCTTTAATTTCACCAGCCTACCGCTGCGTTTTCCCCTGCGGCGGTGGCGTTTCTTCCTGGGAAGTGGCATCGGGGGGCGGTGAAGGTAAGCAGGTATCCCCGATAGAAAGGGAGGCAAAGTTTGCTGTCCATCTTTATAAAACTCCACTTGGTTCCTGACAGAAGATCGTAGATCCAGGAGAGTTTGGCGGTCGTGCACCAGTAGAGAGTTGCTATTTTGAATGACAGTTAAACACAACATGAACACAAACACAGTCCTCACCGACTGACGGCAGGCCGTACACAGTGGCGCCATTACAGCTTGTGTGTGTGTCAAGCACATCATGCAAAGAAGAGCCAGGTACAAGTTTAAGTGATGCCACTCATACAAGATAAAATAAAATACACACTCAAACACAAAAATATTCTATCATTTAACAGAAAATAAGATACTGATTTCTTTTTTGTTTTTCTTTTTTTTTTTTTTTTTAATCAAATCAATTAGTGGTTTTCAAGATTTAAAAAAAAGTGTTTTGTGGCACAGACATTATAAATGTGATCATAAACTGCTCAACACATTCAGTGACCTCTTTTTCTGTACTTCCAGATTTAAAGTGCTGGGATGACGTAATGATTTTGTTTTCTGCTAATTTTTGGTTGTTCTCAGAAAGACAGCAAAAAGACGTCACAGAGCAGGAGGAAGGGGCAGGCGTGCTTTATTTAATAATCAGTTGACTTCTCTTTACTAACCTGCAGTCTGTACGAGTCTCCTACAGAAGCATCACTAATTCCCATCTCATCATCTGCAACCATGAACATGCTGACTGTGTGTGCACTGGTTTGTACCATAGTGGCTCTGGCTGGATCTGCTGGTGAGTATTATGCCATCTACAGATGATGTTACAGAAAAGGATTGAATTATCAATAACATGATGTCTCTAATTTTATAGTTCTCCCAGAGACAAAGGATGAAAGCAATGAAACAGGCAGAGGTGGGAAGTAACGAAGTACAAATACTTTGTTACTGTACTTAAGTAGATTTTTTAGGTATCTGTACTTTACTTGAGTATTTATTTTTCTGAGTACTTTTTACTTTTACTCCCTACATTTTTACACAAGTATCTGTACTTTCTACTTCTTACATTTTCAAAACAGACTCGTTACTTTTTAACACGTCAGAGAGAAGTTTGCATTTCCTGTCAGTGTGCTGTCAATCATCAAACGATCTGAGCCTAAACGGAGGAATAATAACATATAAGAGACAATCGTACTGGCGTATCCTCCATCACCGGGGATTATCACGTACAAAGGGATTAAATACGCAAACCCATATAATTAATGTATCATTTATAGCGCTATAATCAGGGGTTACAGCGGGCAGGTGTTACACCAAATTCTGCGACCCATCATATTCTGCGACCACAGGGGGCGATAGCGTACATCCCTCTGCATGTACGTGTTGAATACCAGCGAGAAGGAGACTATTTACGTAAACTGCGTAAGCACCAAAACAGGAGATTGTAAACCTTACGGAATATTATTTCGTTCGCATTGACGAAGGAAATGCGTTTTTTTTATTTGACATTGAACACAGCTGGACGGACCGTTGCATTGAATGCTTTTATTCTATCGTTTGAAATACATAAACCCACTACTACCCATCCTTCAATAAATTGGTAAACGATAAATAAATGTTTCCAAGCACTTTTTTGGGAAGGGGTTCAAACGATTTATAAGATTTTCGTAAATAGTCTCCTTCTCGCTGGTATTCAACACGTACATGCAGAGGGATGTACGCTATCGCCCCCTGTGGTCGCAGAATATGATGGGTCGCAGAATTTGGTGTAACACCTGACAGAGTCCGTAAGTTGTGCTCGCGGCACATGAACAGCTTAACTAGCGCTCCTGAAGAGGAGCGAGCATAAAGGGAGTAACGTGGCAGATAATTGCAACGTTTCTAAATGCACAACAAATATCAGCAAACACAAAGTGTGTGCAGTTTGTCACACAGTGTGTCTGCTAGCTAAAATAAGAGCTGCTGTATTTCAGGGAGAGCAAAGAGAGAGAAGTTCACTCAGAGATGGAGAAAGAGGACAGGAGAGGAAGAAGAGAGGTTAGATTTAAAGGCAAGGACTGCAAAACAAACTGAAGTATGCTGACTTTGTGTAATTCAAAGATTCTATGAAAATACTGCAGTTTAGTACGTAATAAACAGGTTAGCTTGTTGTACTGTATTTACAGTAAAGCTCTGTGTTGGTGCACAGAGGCTGTGTTCATGGTCAGAGTTACAGGTTACATCAGTGCAGCAGAGATGAGTTTGAATCAAAGCTGCTGATGCTGAGATTCATTCACTGAATCCAACATTTCTGCAGCCTGTATGCTGTCAGTGTAGGGGATGGAGATCAGCTCAGATAGCTGTGAAATACTGGGTTACATCTCTGTGAATTCACTTCATCCACACAGAGCAGTAAACATCAGAGCAGCAGCAGCAGGTCAGCTGATCACAGCCTGCACACCAACATCATTTACTGCAGCTCACAATAGAAAGTTGTGATTCTTCTCCCCATGCAGAGCCATTACAGCTGATCTTAGGGTTCCTCCACCTTCTGAATCCCACTGTAACCCCTGAGTATCCTCATGTTTGTGTTTAGGTGGAGGCACAGTCACCCTCTACTGTGGAGGACACAGAGAACAGAGCTGTGTTTAAATTCCCTTTCACAGTTTGTGTCCTACATAACAGATTCAAGCTGAGAGCATTCATTAGAATTAAAATTTAGATTGGAATAATGTTTGTATTCTCATGTATTATTTTATATTATTACAATAATATATAATGAGGTTCAGTTAGCTTTACAGAAAGATAGCAGGTAGAAACGTCCTCCAAAGAACTACTTTTACTTTCTTACTCTGAGTACATTTCAGAGCCTGTACTTTTTTACTTTTACTTAAGTAAAGAAGTTGAACCAACACTTTGACTTTTACCAAAGTATTTTTTTAACACAAGTACTTGTACTTCTACTTGAGTACAGAATGTCAGTACTTTTGCCTGGTCAAGAGGCCCTCCAAATGTGATGATGGTTGGACTCAGTTCAATGGACGTTGTTTCTACTACGTTGCAAAGCCTATGACTTGGGATAAAGCTGAGGTAATCCCAGTGTACAATGATTCTCCAGTGACTCAATTTTGCTTCCATACAAGATTTATTTAATTAGCACATAGTGTTCATATGGGATCTTCATTATGTTTTCATCCTGAAAATTTCTTTGTGTCTTCACTGTAGAAAAACTGTGTGTCCCTGGGAGGTCACCTTGCATCAGTGCACAACGCCTTGGAGTACTGCAGGCTTCAGAGGCTCATACTGAGTGATACTTATGAGGAAAAAGTAACCTGGATTGGTGGCACTGATGTAAAGAAGGTACTTTAGTCAATGAAAACAACTAAAAATGCAATTACTATATATGCAATATGTGTAGATGCAATGAATTACATGTATTTTCTTTTTGTTCTTAAGGTTATTAAAAAATTCCTACATTCAATAAAACTTTAACAATTTCAAACCAGTCAGTGACTCCAATCTAGCAAAATGCCCAGTTATTGTTGAAATGGGAAATTGAAGTTTCTATTGGCCATTTTAATGATGGTGTTCCTCAGGTCTCCATCCTTACTACCCCAATATTCTTCTAACTGTAATCTGCTCTCTCTCCTCCAGGAGGGCCATTGGATTTGGAGCGATGGCACCACTTTCCAATATACCAACTGGTGTCCTGGAGAGCCCGATAACTATAGAGGTTACCAGCACTGCTTGCAAATCAATTATGGAGGTACAAGTCTAAGTGATGCTACTCATACAAGATAAAAGAAGTTTAAATATGAAAAAAAGTGTTTTGTGGCACGGACATTATAAATCTGATTATAAACTGCTTAACACATTCAGTGACTTCCTCTTTTTCTGTACTTCCAGGTTCAAAGTGCTGGGATGATTTGAGTTGCTATGAAGAAAGACCTTCTGTCTGTGCCAAGAACATGTGATGAATCCTGGACTCAGCAGTGACACAGGACGGCATGTCTTTGTGTCATCAGCATCAGATATTGGCTTTTATCTCTTTTCTTCTTCATATCGTACTATCGCTGTAATGCTACTTAAGGAAGTATGAGACAAGAATCAGAAACGGAAGCTGGCTCATGTCTTTAATCAGAAGAGTCTGAGTGCTGTATGATAAGAATTTTTTTAGGGGGATTTTTGTGCAGAAATAAAAGCTGAATGCATTGAAGTTGGTTGGTTTACAAATCTTTTTGTAATTTTAACATAAAATATGTCGAATATACCGCACCAGAAACAGCTTAAAATGACACTAAATAACACTGCACATTAGAATGTGAAGGAAATAATTTTTATCTGATGTGTGGCTTACAAAGCGCCTTGAGGCGACTGTTTGTTGTGATTTGGCGCTATATAAATAAAATTGAATTGAATTGAATTGGCTTGTACCTCTCTAGCTTAAAAAAACGAGAAAAGAATAATAAATGCCAGAAATGTTTCATCATCCTAAATTTACATAGAACTTCCTGTTTGCTGTGACAAATGAGCTGTGTGACCATAAATATAATGTTAGCGTGTGTGTGTGTATGTGTATATATGTATATATGTGTATATATGTATATATGTGTGTATATATATATATATATATATATATATATATATATATATATAAAATTATTACATATCTTTTGATATGCTGGCTTAGTGAAGAAAAATGTTCATGGCAATGCCTAATCACAATATCACTTTGACCTCACAAAACAGCAGTGTGTGCTGCCTCTCTAGCCTGGACCCTTAACTGTTTCACACTCAGCAGTTAAAATTGACGGGACAGTTGTGCCACAAGCACCAACCGCTGGTCATCAGTGCTCGCCCACACTGCCCCCAAAAACCTTCCATGTCTAAAGTGCAAATAAAATTTGGGCACCGACAATAGTGAGGATCTGAGTGGGGCCGCCTCAGTGGCCCCATCTCATCAACCTCTGGGTAGCATGCCTGTCCCCAAAGGTACTGTGTGTATCAGGATGTGTTGTAAATTATAATGACTATAATGCAATTAAAAAGAAGAGGCATCTGTAAGTGATGTGTAATCTTCTGTCTTCTTCATTATCGTACTATCGCTGTAATGCTACTTAAGGAAGTATGAGACAAGAATCAGAAACGGAAGGTGGCTCATGTCATTAATGAGAAGAGTCTGAGTGTTGTATGATAAGAATGCTTTTAGCTTTGTTTCCTGAAGAGTGAAATTGTTTTTTTTGTGCAGAAATAAATAGTCTCAGTATAAGTAATAAAAGAAAAACTAGTGACATTACAAATAACATAGGTGAACAATAAGAGTAGATATGTTCCCATATATGTGATGATAAATGAAAGTAACAATGAGTCATCAGAGGCCCCTGGGAACAGGGCCAGTAATTAGCCATGGGGAAAGTAAAGTATTGAGATAATGGATGGGTCTCACCTGGCAGTGGAAGAGTGGCCCTCACAGTACATAGTAGGGAATGATGGATGTCCCGCTGTTGTGGACGGGGGAAAGTCCGGCCCAGTATATGACACAATGAGTGTGTGGCTACTGCCAGTGGGAAGTGCCCAGCCAGTATACAGTACGAAATATTGAATGTAGGGAAAGTATAGATGATAAATGAAAGTAGTACAAAATATCCCTACAGAGCTGCTATTGTTAGAATCAGCTACAACAGGGAGTTTAAACTCATTTCAAAGGGATGTGAAAATAGGTCTTGGGGTCAGTGTGATTGCTTTTATGTTGCTCTTGTAATGATCTGTTATTGCATTTTATTTTCACGTGTGTTAGATTGTTGATATTCACTTGCTAGACTGTTATGTGTTGTATTTGTTGTAAGTTTTGCTGCCCTTTTGGCCAGGTCTCTCTTGGAAAAGAGATTTTAATCTCAATGAGACTTTTACCTGGTTAAATAAAGAATAAATTAATAAAAATAAACAAAGAATGTGGGCTCTAACAAAGACACAGAGGTGTATGTGCCTCCCCCAGTCAGGAGGCAGATTAATAAGGTACGCCCCAACACATCCTGTAATAGTTGTCGAGAACTCTGGTGCCTTCTGAGCCTTTTTTGTGCAGTTGCTGCACTAATGCTTATTGAACCTCGTGGCAAAGGAAGTGCATCAGGCTGTGAGACACTACCCTGCTTTGGCTTGCAAAAAATAAACTGACCTGCACTGATGTTTCTTCAGAGACCTCAGAAAATGGATGTCAGTCACTATACAGTGATTAAAAACCATTATGGGCTTTAATGAAGGGACCAGTATCTGGCAGGGAGCCCCATGCCAGTGACTTCTTAGGAAAACAAAGTTCATCTCTTTGGCCAACATTTACTCTGGGTGGAAAAGGGACAGAGAAATCCATGGAATTATATCTGCAGTTGTAGCCTGGATATGTTGGTAGACCGATAAGTCAAATCATCAGAGTGATTGATCAATGATCATTGATCATTGGTCGTGTTGTAAAAGCTCACTGATGGAAAAATGTCTGAACCTGGAGAAGATGTGAATGTCTGAGTGAAGATGAGGCTGAAATGACCAGACTTGAAAACGGAACTGAATTTATATAAAGGGAATCTAAAGATTTAAAGCGTCACTGCAAGCCATAAAAAAAGTGTACACACGCATGCATAACCGGGCACTGAACAGGCAGAATGGAAATGGACCACAGGAAAAGCTAAGTTTTGATTGGAATAAGAAAGCAAAATAAAAATAAACAAAAATAATAAAAAAAAAAAAGAAGAATGAAAACAAAAGAAACTAGGCCAGTCCCTGAGTAACACCCATATCTGTTTTTTTTGCCTGTACCAGCTCACTTGCCAGGGTGGACTAGACAAGTATACTGACAAAAAAACCCCAAAATAAATCACCAAAATCAATACGCAAAAAAAGCAGCTGGTGGCTCGTAAGTGCTTTACACTGTTAAAAATTTAATAAAAAAAACTCTTGTCTGTTCCTCATACCTGGTGGAGTTCGTACTTATCAAGCTGAGGCATGGATTAAAAAAATACATATATATATATATATATATATATATATATATATATATATATATATATATATATATGTATATATATATATATATATATATGTATTTGAGTTGCTCCTCTACATCAGTGTAAAACTGTTGCATAGCAGTGACTGAGGCCAGTATATCACTGCACTGGAGGAGGCACTGGGTACCTGCAAGGTCAGATACCCTCACATACCAGGGAATGACCTGCAAGCTCAGAGCACTGCATTGGAATTCTTCTTATAAGTACAGCTTTTAAGACTGCGTGTGTGTGTGTGTGCGTGCGTGCGTGTGTGTGTGAGCGAGAGAGAGAGACACTTCCTACTCAGGCACAGCCTCATCCGTTTTGGCATTCGCTGAAGAATCTGGTAGCTGATAGCTTTTGGCAGAGGGACAGCATCTAGCAGTCCAGCCACTTTATCATAACCATGCACAACAGGCTTCAAAAACTTCCTGTGTTTCCATAATGTAACAAAATTGTACACTGATTCCTGGAATCAGTGTAAAGTGTAATTGTTTTACCTTGAGCTGATTTACATGCTTCAGTGAGCGCAAACAGCTCAGCAGCTTGTGCTGAGTAATGAGAAGGCAGAGAACAAGATTTCAACTGTGTGACAACTGCATAGCCCACTTCACTCTGACAACAGCTGGATGGCAAGACGCTGAACCATCTACAAAGAGAACAAGATCAGGGTTGGTCAAAGGCTCCTCACACTGATAAGGATGAGGAGAACATACTGCATTCAGCACAGCAACACAATTATGCTCTTCCACAGCAACAGGCAGCAGTGTGACAGGACTTAAAACATTGCAACATTTAAACAGTGATGTTTGGCATGTCACGTAGTCACAAATAATCAACTTCAACTGCGCAACATTTTTCTTTTCAAACAAAGCATCTAACAGAATAGTTTGTCAGCAGTGATTTCAATTATGTTTAACAAAAAAAGTGGGTGTTTTTCACAATAAACTTTGAAATCCTCACAGTAAAGAGCCCAACTCAGACTCAGAGCTTTCATAATGGAAGTATTCACTTCAGAAGATGCACACCAAACTTCCACATCCCTGTGAAACTGAAATTGTGCCTTTTAGTGTGGTGTTATAGTGAAATGTCTTCACAGCTGCTAAATTAAACACCAAATACGTTTAGTAACACTTATACTCAACACAAGTTTGCTTTCTTTGATGCAAAGAATTTCAGACATATTAAATTGCATGCAGAATATAAGAGAACACGCAAACTCCACACAGAAACAAAAACCTTTCTGGAATATTTATTCATTTAATAATTTCATATAAACTAAATTCCACTCAGTTAAATTTTGTTACTGTGGAGTCTGCCTTTACATTCAAAGTAAGGGTGTGGTTTGTTGGTGCAGATCAGTCAGTGATGTTTCAATATCAGCTTGTGGTAGTTTCCTGTTTGTCTGAAGTCATTTTGCTTTTGTTCTAGCAAAGAGAGGCTGCACTGTGCAAAGTTAGAGTTAGAGTCCAATAAAGCCTCTGATGGAGCCACTGCTCAAGTCTATTTGCAAAAACAGTGATTCGGATGCTAATTAGCTTAAAAAGCTGTCTAACACATACTTGTGGTATTTACTGAAAGCACGGATTAGAAATTAATTTAGTTGCCTTTAAAGGGTTTCTAAAGTTTAGAGCTCAAGCTAGTTTACAAAGTTTTTAAATGTATGCAAATTAGCTTTTTCTTTGTTTAGAACTGCCGTTTTTGCTTTAAAGTTACTGAGCAAAGGCGTCAGTGGTGCAAAAAGTGGGTGTGCACTATATGCAATGCATGGGGGCGCCAAAGCGATGTGGGAAAAATATTTCTCTAGTTGCATTTTCTGTATTTAACAGCTGTGCATATGCTATGATCAACAACAGAGGCATGGCGCTGATTAGGCGCCCCTGTGCTCCTTCACCTCCCCTCCTCCTGTAAAAATGTGTTCACATACACCTCAGAAAGTACATAGCTGCACCCCTGAAAGGCATACATAGTTTCCTGTGTTAGGACAGGATGTGGTGGACTACAGGTTTTAGAGGCAGTCAACACTTGTACAAGATGGAAGTCACATCATTTGTCTTTGTGCTCTGTGAGTAACTTAATGCTTTTATATATATATATATTTATATATATATTTTTATATATATAAATATATATATATATATATATATATATATATATATATATATATATATATATATATATATATATATATATATATATATATATATATATATATAATATATATATATTTATTTTGACCTCCTTCTCTCTAATATTGCTGGAGTGACTACTAACATGCAGTTTTCACAGACTGCTCTGAGCCCCTTCTTGTTTGCAGTGTGATGGACAGGCTCATAGGTGAGGTCAGGCGGGAGTTGACTATGATGATGTGGTCTGTAATGAGGGTAGGGAGCAGGAGGACGGGAGCCCAGAGAGGTGAACTTATGCACGGGAGTGAGGAGGAATTTGTGTCTTAGTGTAAAGTAAACTGTGATGTGAAAGACAGAGTTTGACTCTATGTAGTCATGTGAAAAACTGTGTATGCCCTGGATACTGTTAATCAAATCCACTTTATTAACTGACCATGCAAGTGTGAACACCTCTATAAATGCAAAAGTTTTATCACTTTGCTGGTCTGGAACATTCAGATGCATCTTACATACTTTGCTAAACATGTCTTACTGTGTTCAGCGAAAACATCTCTCTTGCCAGGAGTGTAAATCCCAGCAAATTCACCTCAAGGTTAGGAAGCAGAAAGAGAAATCAGGAAGCAAAAGAAAAGAACAGGAAGAGAAAATAGGAATGGACAAAAAATCTCAGTGTCGAAAACATTTAATTTCATCATGAGCTAATTATCAGTGTTTCTTGGTAATTATATATTTCACGAGTGTTTTAATTTAATATGACATAAATAACATGGTAAGACAATTTTTAGCAAAGTATCTACAACAACATTAGCCAGCATATTATAAGGAACTCAGAAGTACAGTCTGATTCTCTGAGCCCTGTCATTTCCTTTACTAAATTCTTTTTTTGATCTTATGACATTTTCCACTGACATCAGGGAAAAGTGATTTGTTGGACCATTCAGTTGTCATAACAAAATCTCAGTCTTTCATGAATTTACAGGGAATATAAAAATAATTCTCTACTTGCCCCATGGGCAGTCTGTGTCCTCCAAGCTCGGGTCCTCTACCAGAGGCCTCAGGGCTTGAAGGTCCTGCACAGTATCTTAGCTGTTCCAGGACTGCGCTCTTTGGAGTGTTGTTCCTGGAATCTGCTGGAGCCATTCTCCCGTTTTGGGTGTCATTGCCAAGTGTTCTGATTACCATGGGGACCACTGTTACCTTCACCTTCCCCATCCTCTTAAGCTCTTCTCTGAGCCCTTGGTATTTATCGAGCTTCTTGTGTTCCTTCTTTTTAGTGTTGCCATTGCTTGGTATCGCAGCGTCTGTCACTATGGCTTTCTTCGTCTTCTTGTCGACCACTACTATGTCTGGCTGGTTAGCCATCCCATCACTACTTTGTCTGTATCTGAAAGTCCCACAGGATATTAGCTCAGTCATTTCCTTTCATCTTTGAGACAGTATCCCATTTTGACCTCTGGACTTCCAGATCATACTCAACACAGATGTTCCTGTATACTATGCTGGCCACTTGGTTATGACGTTCCATGTATGCCCTGCCTGCTAGCATCTTGCACCCTGCTGTTATGTGCTGCATTGTCTCAGGGGCATCTCTGCACAGCCTGCACCTGGGGTCTTGACTTGTGTGGTAGACCCCAGCCTCTATCGATCTTGTGCTCACAGCTTGTTCCTGTGCTGCCATGATTAGTGGTGTCTGTCAGTCCAGCTTTGTCCAGCCATTAGTAGGATTTTTCAATATCAGCCACTTATTCTATGTGTTGTGACAGAGGCCTGTCCTTCCATGATGGTTTCTGTTCTTTGTCGGGTTTCTGCTGCCTGAGGTACTCACTAAGCACATGATCATTTGTGGCCATCTTCCTGATGTATTTATGCATCTTTGTTGTTTCATCTAGGTTAGTGGTTCTGATAGAGGGAGCTGAGCGTAAAAGCAAAGCTGTCAATTTACCAGTTAATCTACGTTCCTACCCTCACCTATGGTCATGAGCTTTGAGCTTTGGTCATGATGAGATTGCAAATACAAGCAGCAAACACGAGCTTCCTTTGCAGGGTGGATGGCCTCTCCCTTAGAGATAACGTGAGGAATGCAGCCATATGGGAGGGACTCAAAGTAGAGTCGCTGCTCCTCCACATCAAAAGAAGCCACTTTAGGTGGTTTGGGCATCTGATTAGGATGCCTCCTGGGGCCCTCTTGGGTGAGGTGTTCCAGGCATGTCCCCGGGGCAGACCCAGGACATGCTGGAAAGAGTATTTCTCAGCTGGCCTGGGAATTTCTTGAAGTCCCCTCTGGATGAGCTGGTGTAGGTGGCTGGGGAGAGGGAGGTCTGGGCTTCTCTGCTTAAGCTGTTGCTCTGTAACCTGGCCCAAGATAAGTGGAAGAAGATGGATGGATGGATGGGTGGATGGATCCATTTATACTTTTCCATGTAAATTTCCTCTCATTACAAGATGAGCTTAATTGTCACAGCCAGTGCCCACCAACGTCAGTAATTTGAACCTGCTGTGCATCCATTTAAGTTTCTCAATCAGTCAGCTGAGTACAAATGGACTCCAGAGCAAGAGGTCACGAGTTGGAGTCTGTCTTGTACTGAGTTAGCATTTTGTGAGTTTCCTATTTTAGCGAGCAAAAAGGCTTTTTAAATTTTTTTTGCTGTAATCGGTAAAAGAGCATTTTTAAAAAATCCTGTACATTAATGCTACCTTTTACAAAGCCCACGAAAGGCTGAAGATGAAAGAAAAAGAAATGATGATTTTGTTTTGTCACAGTTGGATGTATAAATAAAAACTGCTCACTTCAAGTAGCCATAAAGAATGAGTTATTGCACCTTTAACCAAAGAAATACCAGCTAATAACATGTATGATTGCTCCTTCTCTGCAGCCACGCTGACCATCACCCCCAACAGACTGCAGTTCTTCCAGTATGACAAAATCGAACTGAAGTGTGTGGCGAACTCCACTGGCTGGACAGTGAAGAGAAATATTGGCCTGAAGACTGAGGAATGCACGTTTGGCTGGGGAATCCCAAGTGAGTCCTCCTGCATCACTGAGAATGCCTATCCAATGGGCTCTGGAGTGTACTGGTGTGAGTCTAAAAAGAAGGAGTTGAGCAATAACATCACCATTTCAGTGATAGGTCAGTTCATGGGTGGATGTTTTATACTGGAGAGGTTAATAATTCTTTCTAGTATGTTTTTTCAACTAGACATAAAAAAGTAAAGTATTGAAATTTGTACTGCTGTCTTTTCTCCTGTTTTCCAGCTTATGGTGTAACCTTGGAGAGCCCCATAGAGCCAGTGATGGAGGGCAATATAGTGACAATTTGTTGTTCCTACAAGGGAGAAGATGAATACAATTCAAAGTCAGACTTCTCAGCGATGTTCTACAAAGACAGTGTTTTCATCGGGACATATGATGCAGGGAAGATGACCTTTCAGGCTGTGTCCAAGTCTGATGAAGGCTTCTATAAGTGTAAACACCCCTCAGAAGAAGAGTCAAGACAGAGCTTCCTCGCAGTAAGAGGTGACTTGATGCTTTGCTTCCTTTGTAGAGTAGTTCTGTTTATGTTTTAGCTTTTTCACTGAAGAAAGGCCCAGTCAGTTCTGCCTTGGTACTTCTTGGAAACCAGCTATGAGAACCCAGCATTAGATTGTGTTATTGTGTTATGTAGTGGAAGTTGGGGAGTGAGTTCCAAGGAATGAATATCATTGCAGACTGAATCTGCAGGCTGCACTGATGAAACATCCATCCATTTTCTTCCACTTATCTGGGGCCGGGTGTCATGAACTGACTGAATCGAAGGCCGCAAACTCAAATTCAGAAACCAATCAAGAAGCCACAAAGGCAGTAACAGTAATCACAACTCTTTATTTCATAACAAAAAGCTCGGAGGTCTGAGTCAGAGGGACGGGTTGGCCACACTTTACAGGTCCAGGTGGAATATTCTAAAAAGGGAGAAGAGGAAAGTTTAGTCTCAGGAATGTTCTTAATGAAAAGAGCTGTGCGTCCTCGAGGGAGGAGACGTGACAGAGACCTTACTTGGTTCTGAGATGAGTGGTCTGGGGGGAGTCTGAGGTCCAGATTAATTGCTGATCCCTTGAGGTGGAAAGATGTGTTGAGGGAGGGTGAGCAGGCAGTCTACTTCTTTCAGCAGGTTGGAGAATGCAATCGAAGAGGACAAGAAGCAAGGTGTTAGTACACTAATAAAAGTTCTCCTGGAGGCAAAAACTGCAAAACTGAACCCAGTTACCACTCTAAGCAGACAGATAATCTGGCAGAGACTGGATGGTTGAGCTGGTCCTGAAATACCACCGCTAATGAGGCTTGATAGGGTACAGGTGCTCAGCTGAGTGGAAAAATCCAGGCTCTGCCTGGAAGGGTGGAGATCGACTCAAACCTCCTGATCCGGGGTGACAGGGAGGCTAGCAGGCTGCAGACCATGACACCGGGTCACCGGGGCAGCAACCAAAGCAGTAAAGCCCAAGCCTCCCTCTCCCCAGCCACCTCCTCCAGCTCATCTGGGGAGACTCCACGTTTGTTTCCAGGCCAGCTGAGAGATGTAATCTCTCCAATGTGTCCTGGAGCTGCCCCGGGGGCCTCCTCCCTGTAGGACATGCACTGATGAATCATTGCTGATATATATTTTTTTTTTGTCACTCATTTTCTTCTTTTGTTGAAAATACATGGAACTGGTTCCAGATCAGGGAATAGTGCTGAGTGAGTGAGTGAGTGAGTGGGTGGGGAAGGGGTAAAAGCTAGGAAACTAGTAAATGCTTAAGTTCAAGAAAGAAGATCTGTAATCACTTACTGGCATTCCCAGGTGTTCAGCTGCAAGTTTAATCTTCATGGCACTTCCATTTTTACACGTTGTCAAATTCAAAGCTGTCGTGATTGTTCTAGACCAATCATCTTTCTGCCTGCCTTCATCAAGTCAATCAGCCTCCATTCTGCATATTTTAAATCTCAACGCTTACCTGTAGTCCTCCCCTGCATTCTCATTTGTGCAACCCACCTCGTCCCCATCTCCCCTCACCCAAGTCACTCAGTGGTTTTTCAAAGCCTCCATCTTTATCTTCACCACTGCCAGCATCTAGACTCCCACCTTAATGAATTCCTATCACAGCTGGGATTCCATTCTGTCAAAGTCTAATCACCAAATAGCTTAATTGAATTCTGTATATTAAATCATTTTCAATTCCTCCTAATGATCTCTCTTTACTGAAATATTTTTGTGAGCTAATTTCAAGTCCACACACTGGAATTACTCGATTCCTCCATATACAAAACAATAAAAGTATTTTTGCACACATAGGGTGAAGAAGAACAATCAAAGCTGAAAGTTATACCAGATGTAAATGAATAAACTTTTTTTTTAAACCTAACAATGTAACTCCCACCACTTCACCTTCTCCTGCTCTCATACCTTGGGCCAAGGTGATTTCTAGTGTCCTGCTCTTCATCCTCTACAACTGCATTCTTGTACTGTGTATTTACATCTACCGAAAGTGGGCTCAAGGTAAGAACACCCAAACACCTGAAATCCAAACAATAATAATATAATAGATTCTTCTTCTTCTTCTGGCTCACCACAGTGGATAATCTGCCTCCGTCTCACCCTCTCTCTGCCTTCATCACATCAACCTTCTGCATGTCCTCCTTCATTGCACCCATGAATCTTCTCTGTGGTCTTCCTCTTTTCCTTCTGCCTGGCAGCTCCATCTTCAACATCCTTTGTTCAATATATCCATTATCCCTCCTCTGCACACATCCGAACCATCTCAGCCTCGCCTCTAACTTTAACTGCTCAACTTGAACCGTCCCTCTGATGTCCTCATTTAGAAGCCTGTCCATTCTCCTCAGTGAAAATCTGAGCATCTTCAGCCTCCTGGCTTTTTGTCAGTGCCACCATTGTCTCAGCTGTGAGTTTGTGTGGAACGCATGATGTTTCTGGCTTTTGACTTTAGCATCCTCTGTACATGTAAATAAATACTTGTACTGATTTTAAGATGTAGGCTACATGTAAAATATAGATGTTAAACAGCATAGATTACAGTACAGTCCAAACTATGTAACATTACAAAATGAGACCTTTGACCTTTTTAGACTCATTCTCTAAATGCAAACATGTTTCTGCTTCTCAATGGCTTGTCTCTGTCTGCTTTGGAGATCAGCTAAGATCCTGATTTAAATTCTACAAGGGAAAATGGTTATTAATGCCAACGGTCGCTCCTCTAAAACAGCTCGTTCTGATTGTCCTGCAGGCAGAGCCAGAAGGAAAGCTTCTGTTCGTGGATCACAGGAGTGATGAGCTCTGCTGGGAAACAAAGAGAAGATGGAGCGCAACGTTTTCATACTGAGCCTGGTCATATATTTACATCAGTATTACAGGGAACAATGCAATATATTTTTTCAATATTTATCCTTCTTTAAAACTTTATTAGCTTTATAATAATAATAATAATTTATCACATAGCTAATGTATGCTTATATGACTGTGATGCTTGCTCTGTTTAGCCTCCAAAATCTGAAACCATTACTTTACTGGTGAATCTGATCAGGTTCATGTTATCCATCAGGTGGAGTCTGTTTATGTAAATATGTAAGGTACACTTACTGCGGGCGGGTGATATGACCCCCAAATTTTATGATATGTCAAGAAAATTTAAACAGTATTTTTGATGAACAAAAAAATAAATAAATTCCCAAAAAACATTTTATTGATGCTCTCAGTTTGCAGCAGCAGCACTTACATATATATGTAAATATATGTGTAAATATGTAAATAAATGAAGGGCATTTTCCATCCTTCTTTTCCAATAAGCTCCGGTCACTGATGACACACTCCCTAATATGAAGTGTGAATCTACTGAAATAAGGTGCCAGCAGCAGCAGCAGTTTTGTAATAGTAGTGACACAACATTATATCCAGGGACACAGCGTGTCATAGTCCCATGATCGTTTAAGGTTTTGTTGCTTTGTTTTTCTTTTACACCTGGTTTTGCTTTTCTATGATCATCACATTTCCAGTTAATTCCTTCCTTTGTGTTCGTTCATGTGCCTGCTTGTGTTGGCAAGTTTGCATTTCGGTTTCCCTGTTTACATACTTCCTGATTTATTTTCCTAAACTCCTGCTCATTGTGTGTCATGTTGAGTTTTGTTTCCTGCCTCACTAATGTGAGTCTGTCTACCCTTTCCCCCAGCTGTCTCCTGTTGTCTCATTTACCCATGTGTATATATTGTCTACATTTTGCCTCGGTTGCATCCTCATCGTTGGTTCTCCCGCAGTGTACTCTCTTGTCAGTCTGTTTGCTTTAGTAATGATTTGTTCTGCTGGCCCGTCCAGCTCAGATAGTGTTTTCCCTGGAACGTCAAAGTGAAAGTATATCTGCTAGCTCCCTGTAACTCCCAGGATCTACAAAATATTGTCGCATACTAAAACCCTGGATGCTGTGTGCAGCTGCTTGAAGCTCTGCTTTTAAACCAAGTAACCACATCAATGATTTCCATCCACCATTTACTCTCTCTGTTATATGGAGTGACTAAAATAGAATAGAATAGAATAGAATAGAATGCCTATATTATCATTATACAGAATATACAATGAGATTGGAGGGCCACTCCTGTTCAGTGCCATACAGTAAAAAGTCACACTTTCTAAAATATAAAATAGAACTTCTAAAAATATACAGAAAATAAAACAGAATGTATGAAAATATATAGATTGTAATAAATAAAATAAGTATATACAAAGTGCTCCAGCAATGCTCGGATTGCTGTGATCGTAGAAGCTGGTGTTTTAGATCGTCATCAGCTCGTAGTATCTCCTCCTTCTATCCTGGTTGTACTCAGTGGTGTGAAACACGTTTATTGTTTCCACCTTTAGTCTGAACTATGTTCTTGCATATTTTACAAAGTACGGTGCTTTGTTGGAGGTTGTTGAAGTGGTTTCATTTTTAGGTACTGCATTATTGAGGCTGACGCATGACTCCTGCTCTCAGACGTGTGTGTGCTTGTTTTGTTGCTGCGCACTAGGCAGTGGAAATTCATGATGCTGCTATTAAATTTAAAAATTATACATTTATTATTGCAGGTGATATGATATGGCACAGATCTAATACTTATCATACTGCAATAATCGTAACTTTGTGTGTTTCCAACCTCCTCCTGGATGAATGGACCCATCTGGATGAAACGTTGCATAAACATTGCTGAGGGCACTGCGAGTGCCAACATCTGTGTGCAAATGTTTTATACAAATCTCACAATCATACATATTTGTACATCTGACAGTTCAACAGAGCACTGAAGGAAATGTTTTATTATAGAATGATGCATCACAGTATAATGATCACAGTGTATGTGTGGCCCTGTGTTTAATGTGTGGGTTTGCTGTTAAACTTAAAAACAGCAAAAAATCAGAAAAAGGCAGGAGGGGTGATTATGTGTTAATATAATTAAATGGAAATGTTTACTCATGCTTCCTGTTATAGTTTATGTTCTCTTCCACGAGTTTCAATATTATATATTTTTTAATGTTTGTCTTTGTGAATGTTGACTGTGTTTGTATGAAGGACTCCAGGAAGATGAGCTAAAGCTAAGGTTGATGCTAATGTAAATCTTAATAAAGAAACTTTTTTGTTTAAATACATGTTATGTATGACATTGTGATTATTATTTTAATATGTTTGAGCTTCCGATAGTTTCATTTTGTGCAAAAGCTGAACTTTTGTTTTCTCAGATGGACACATTGTATATATTATAAAGCTTTACAGTGTGGATCTGTTTGATAAATGAACTCATTTTGTCCTTTAACCTCTGTAGTGAGTAACAAGCTTTAACCTGTTCTGGGTCATGTTGTCTGTGCTTCCTTTTGGCTTTTCAGTCCAAAATTGGGTCACAGCAGCAATCTTGATACAACAGGACATGTTTACAGTTTTATTTTCACATTTCATATAAAAACACATTCTCACACTAAAATCCACAGACACACAAAGCTGGCACAGCTGACGTGATCACAGATTCTGATTCCTTCCACAAACATGAGCTACAAAATAACACAGAGAATAAAATAATAGTGCTCCATATTTTTTCCAGGTTCACAGCTCAACTGTGACATTAAATAAACATTAAAAAATCCAGTCATCACAGTATGAGAAAAAAAGAAAAACAATATTCAGTTTACTGTGACAGTTTTTGGACCCCTGACAGCTACACATTCATGGGATGTAACGTTTTCAACAGCAGGCTGTGTTTAGTCATTAGATGAGTGCAGCTTATAAACAAGGATCAGTTAATTACTTTAATAGTGATAATAATTTGGTTTAGATTCAGAAATCAATCACAGTAGTGCGTGTTAAAGGCTGCAGTTCATTTGAGTTTATCAAGCTGGATTTTAAAACTTCATTGTAAGTATGGCTCATAGCTTCCACATGTTTACAGAGAGAATAAAGATGCACAGTTTAAAAAAACGATTTCAGTAAAGTGTTGTGTGTTCAGTAGTTACAGCTCTTAGCACCCAGACATGCACAGTGTTGCTGCTCTGACATGAAAGCTTTAAGAGTTTTCCTGTAGCGCCACCTAGTGGTGTTCAGACATCATCTCTGAATGAGCACAGATTAAATCGGTCACTCTGAGGCTCATTATGATCCTTTAGCCACATGTTGGTAAATATAAGCCACTGCTGCACACAGCATGTTTTCACATACAATAAAATCATGCAGAGGGGTTTTTGCTACCAAGACAGTTATGATTTTCAAAGCAGTCTGTAAATGTAAATGGCCACTTTATTAGGTACACCTCACTAGTACTGGGTTGGATCTGCTTTGGCTTCAGAATGGCCCCACTAATGCTCCATTATGTTTGTTGTATATATGCTTTATACTTTATCGTAAACCTTAACCATCAACTCTAATTAAAGCAATTAAATCGCTGAATCGCTGAAATTAAGGATTTAAAATAATTAATTTTAAAAATGAAGATGAAGAAGAAGAGTTTGTTCCTGAGGTCTCATGAAATGAATTTAGCTTCAGTGGAGCTGGAAAGAGTGTTTAGGGAAAGTTAAAGGTGGCATTTGTGATCACGGGGCAGCTTATTGGTTCTCAGAGGGTTGGTGGTATCCTGGTCTTGTCCCTGCACCTTCTTGATTTTGATGAGGTTCATTCAGTTCCACTTCCTCGTTCCTCTCCTGTGCTGGTGCTGTGAAAAATCAGAGTTACAAAGGCTCATATTCTGCAAAATACCAAATGATAATTATCGAGATTGATTTTTTCCCATCATGTATCTTCAGGGTGATAAACTTAGATCAGAATTGTTGTAAAATCAATCAATCAATCAATAAATAATAAGCAATACTAGTTTGAATGTTGAAGGACACTATTGTCACCCTTTGGTTTGGGGCTCCAAATTTTGTAGCTTCACAATTAATATTTTCAGTGCTGCTTTTGGGTCCAGATATGAGCATATTTGATGTGAGAATGCAGATCAAATTCATCTTTTAATGTTAACAACCTGCATCAAAGCACAGACTGTCTGTACTGCACAGTAAGCCAAGTTATTGACCTCAATTTGTAGTCCATCAATTCAGTTTGTGAGACTGGGTCTGTATCTTGTTGACGTACAAATGCATTCAACAAATATGAGAATTATTAAAATCTGAATGTTACTGGGTTTTGAAGTAGATATTCATGAAGTGACTTACTTGAGTTACATTTCTTCTTCATGCAACAGTAAATGCAGACAGAAAGAAGAAGTAGAACAACTGCACCAAAAACACCTCCAATTATTCCTGAAGTATTGTTGGAACCTGAAACAAGAAAGGAGATGATACATGCTGATCAAGAAGCTCATAATGTGAAGTGTCATCACAAAGGAGTTCAGAAGTCTGAGAAAATTCAGCCTCTTCATTCTCAGAACATCAACTGATGCTGTGTAGTCAAAGCTTCACATTTACACACACATGATGCCCTGCTGGTTTTATGCCATGATAAACATTGTTATTACATCTGTGAAAGGGAGCTGACAGTCCTGATACCACACACAAGGACACGTGTAAAAAAAACCCTTGGTGTCACATTTTAATCTGTAATTAAATCTGTGAAAACCGAATGCAAAACTAAAAGCAGGTCTAAGGAGCAAACCCCGGTTTTCTGACTGGTAACCTGTGACTTATACCACCATCTCTGCCCTCCTTTGGCTGCCTATGCTCAACCTCCACCTGTGAATGCCTCCCTGAGAGAGACAAACTGAGCACTGACACAGTCTCATTACAGATCAGAGTGAGCATCCGGAATGAGCACATTTTTAGCCTCCACAGCTGATAATCATAAAAATGACTGAAAGAAAAGATGCTGAAGCAATTTCTATTCATGTGACTTTTTCAGATGTATTTAGTCTATAATAAACTTGAGGATCTACATTATGTTTGTACAATGACAACGTGACTATCAACAGAACTCTCACTGCCTGTTTTTACTGTTCCTTGCAAGTCATCACAGGTGGACTTTAAACTCAGTCTGGTGAGATCTCTTGCAACCCCACCCCCCCACCCCCCCAAAGAAAAATGCAATACCGTAAGAAGTGGTTTTATAGAACTGAAACTATTCTGAACCCCAAATGAGAAACATGCAGTGGTGCAGCTCTGAGACTTTACTCACTGTGGTTTGATGCTGGATGGTCTCCATCATTTTGTCTGTCTGAGAAATCTCAAATTTCAAGAAATTTGTATAAATTTAATTTGTAATTATCACACCATAAATCTGAAAAAAACAAATAAAACAAACTCCAAAGACAGTCACAAGTGCACAGGGAGTTTAAATAAGAGTTCTTTTAACTTTCCTTCTGTGCAAACTCGAGTACCCGTCTAACTTCAGCTTTTATAGCCAAACTCTTCAGCAGCTATTAACATACAAAGTCCCACAGTAGCACTAATTTGTCCAGAAATTGCATGTTCTTGCTACAGATTTAAAATGTGTGTTTAAGAGGTTTTTACCAAGTGCTTCTTTGCAGCCTTCTTCATCTGCTCTCACAACTAGAGAAAGAACAGAAAAGGAAAAAACAGAGAAAGTCAAAGCAATGATTGATTAGTCAAAGCAAAGGTGTGAACATATATTTCAGTCTTTCATTGCAGGTACACACATATAGTAATGATTACTCAGGATAATGGTGCTTACCCAGTTCAACATGTGTACAGGTGTGACTGTGATCACATATCTTATAGAGTCCTGCATCTGACTGCTGCACCTTATGGAGTGTGATTGAGCCACTTGTTTTGTTGAAAATGATGTTCTTCCTGCCTGAATCATGAGCGTAGTCCCGGAATCCTTCACGGCAGAAGTAAACATCAGTGGAATCTCTCTCAAGTCTCCAGTTATCCTTTTTACCACATGTGAGGTCTGTTTGGAATGGGAGCTCTACGTCTTTCTCAGGGGTTGCACATATTTTCTTAGGGCCATCTGCAAATCCTGGAAAGACGTGTTATTTATGAGGCTGTGTGAATGTTTCTGTGAATCTATAAACGGAGCTTGCAGCATAAAGTGCTGTGAATACGCTCTGGTTCTTAGCAGGTCTTGGGTAAATCCAGTCTCAGACAGACAACAACACATCACATATTACAACGTGTCCTTATTCATTTAGCAAAAAACAAGTTAAATTTGCAGAAGTGTGAAAAACTAAATGCAGCCCTTCTTTAAAACATTGAGGTTTGTGGGCATCCATTATGCTCAGTTCTCATTTACAGATGATGCCCCCCTGAGATGAACTGCTCCAAGAATTTCTCAAGCAGCCTGAAGACAGGCAGTGATAAGGAGCAGGTGGAGGAACTGTCATGGAAGACCAAGCCCCCCCCCCCCCCAAAGGATGTACCATCGACCCACAGAGGAAGTAGCTAACATCAAGAAATCCTGCCAGTGACCAGAAAAGTGGACCTGGATGAGTGGAGCGGAGATGTATTTATGTCAAAATTATAATCACAAGGAAATATTTATTTCAAAGGCACAGGTATTCATTGCCACTCGCAGTTAAATTCCATCCATCCATTCTTTCCCACTTATACCGTTCAGGGTCGCTGGAACCTATCCCAGACAGCCACTCACAGCTATGGGCAATTTAGAATACTGACCCCAGTAACTGCATGCTTTTTCACTGTGGGAGGAAACAGGAGTACCAGAGAAAACCCACAGAAACGCGAAACATAGATCTATGCTTTTACAACAATCATATAAATTAATATTATCAGCTAACATTAGTGCTCCACAGTGAAAGAACTACCCGGGCCTAGGTGGAATCGGAACGATTCGTTTCAAATCTTGCCTACAATCTCCCAGATTTGAAGACGTATTCATCATTAATGAGCCAATATTGTCTCCTCTCTCAAATTAAAAACATGGACACAGTTACAAAAATGATTATTATTATTAAATTAAACTGACTTACCGTAAATGTTCAAGAGAAGCAATATGAGGCCCGTTTTTACTTTTATTACCATGAGCGTTACGGGTAGGTATAACTTAATGGCTGTTAAAATGTTTTTGCATATCAATAAACCGACCCAACACCAAAGGGTCTCCGAACTTATCCCGGTGAACAAGTAGCTTCGGTTTATTAAGGGATTACTTAAGAGGAAGAAAAAAAAAATGCGGAAGAGGACCTGAAGAGCAGGAGAGGCTGCCCTTGAAACCGCGCCGCTTCTGTCATGTTGGCATTCAGAGCTGAGGCATAGGTAACATATGCAGCTCCACAGGGCCCCCTGGTGCTCAGGGGGCCCTGTGGAGCTGCATATGTCATGAAACTTTTTTGTTTGTTTGTTTTTACACATGCCAATGTCCTAAAAGAAAGAAAGACTATTACAACTGTCCAGATTTGTACAATTATAACAACACTAATTTAATGAGTACACTACACTGACTTCCTGCGACAGCGTGCACTCAGGTAGTTTGGGCAGGTATGCGCATCAGCAGTTGTGACCTGATGCTCTAATTAGTGATAACGTCTTACTGAGACTAGCAGGTGTAGGAGGGTCACGTCTGAACTACACTTATGGGACTGATAACTGTAATAACGTGCATTTAATGGACTGATAACATTCGAAGCGCGTGTGGTCGTCAGTTTCGCTCATTTGTGGATGAAGCTACAAAACAGAGATGTGAAAGAAAGGACCTTTCCCTCTTGGGCAGAGAGAAGAGGAAAGGAGAGAAAATTAGAAGAAGAAAAAAAACACAAAGGTATGTTTCTATGAGCAAATTACAAAAACGTTTAGTTGGTAACCAGCTCCAAACGTACTTAGCTATCGCTATCTGGTTAGGTATGGTATTTATCATGTCGCTGTGTATCTCTAAAGACAAGCTGTGAGCCTCTGTCACCGTTTCTAGTTTTGCTTGGATCTTATTATCATGGTCATGAATTTATGATCCAGGTTTTTAGTTTAAGGACTTTCATTTTTCTGTTTCTATTGTTAATGTTACTGTTTGATTCCTAGTTCATTGTGTTTTTGCAGTTTGATTCTTTGTCTTTTTGAGGTAATTCTTGTTTAGTTTCATTGTTTCTATCCTCAGCCTTCTTAGTTAAGTTATCTGAGTGCTGTTCTTGGCTGTTGTTCACTTTCTATTTAATCCTGTTTCAGTTCTCAGGCTCCTGTGTTCCCGGTTCTGTTTGACGTTTTATTGTTTCTGGTTTATTCTCCTGTTAAGTGGATTTAGTCCTGGTCTCTGTTCCTAAGTTTTACTCTTGTGTCTAGTTACCCGTTAAAATCTTATAAGAGCGTAATAAACATATTTCCCGCAGTTCTTGTAACACTGGGCCCAGTTGCTGACCAGTTGTGTTCAGTTGTGTATTTCCTAAAAGCCTATGCCCTCTAGATTAGATATGGCATGGATTGATACTTGTCCCACCCTCCTCAATGTCATGGGCATGAACATAGTTTCACCATGTGTATCATACAGAAATACAGCTTTATCTTTCAATGAAGCCAGATGACACACATCAATTAGTTAACTGCAGGATTGTCTTAAGACATAAGGCCTGGATGACCTCTAATTTCCTGCTTCTAAATTCAGATCAAGGCTGAAATTCTTGTTCTCGGCCCACAAATCTTAGAAACATGGTGTCAACCCAGATACTAGTCTGGATGGCATTACTTTGGCCTCCAGTAACACTGTGAGAAATCTTGGAGTCATTTTGACCAGATATGTCCTTCAATGCACATATTAACAAATATGTAGGACCGCTTTTTGCATTTGTGCAATATTTCTAAAATTAGAAACATCCTTTCTCAGAGTGATGCTGAAAAGCTAATCATGCATTTATTACTTCTAGGCTGAATATTGTAATCATTATTATCAGACTGTCCTAAAAGCTCCCTGAAAAGCTTCAGCTGATCCAAAATGCTGCAGCTAGAGTACTGACAGGGACTAGAAAGAGAGAGCAGATTTCTCCCATATTGGCTTCTCTTCATTGGCTCCCTGTTAAATCTAGAATAGAATTTAAATTATCTCCTTGCATGCAACGTCTTGAATAATCAGGCCCCATCTTATCTCAAAGACCTCATAGTCCCATATCACCCCAACTGAGCACTTCACTCTCAGACTGCTGGCTTACTTGTGGTTCCTAGGATACTAAGAGTAGAATGGGAGGCAGAGCCTTCAGCTTTCAGGCCCCTCTTCTGTGGAACCAGCTTCCAGCTTGATTCAGGAGACCAGACACCCTCTCTATTCTTAAGATTAGGCTTAAAACTTAAAACTATGTAGTCCAGGAAATGTGCCCCTGATAGTGTCTCCATGGCAGACTGGTCCTAGGGGAAGGGCCAGATCAAGTAGGATTCAAAAGACACTCATAAAGAAACAAACAAGGCCCAAGGTTAGCTCAACCTGCAAAGGGCTTCTGGGGTACATGGCCTGAAGGAAGGGCTCATGAGTGAACACCTTAGCCTGAATGAACACATGGGCTCTCCTATAGTGGATTGGCCCCAATTACCAAAACTGGTTGTAGGACACTTTGTTAAAATTTAAGTCTTGCTTTGATATCTGTGATATCACACCACAGATGACTGATATCTGTGTTTTCATTACTTTCTAACAAATGCAATAAACTGTGAATAAGACTGAAAATCCACATAACATGAATTTGAATTAGGAAATTTAAACTTCACAACTTATTGATATAATTTGAATTAAAAGAGGAATGTTTTCATTGAAGCACAACCATCAAAACAAAGGTGTTACTGTACAGTATATGTAAGCTGATGGGCCACCAGGTGTCACCAGCCTTATAATTTAGCACAAATACTACTGTACACAGGCACAGCTTCTGGCCTGGTTTCCGTGTTGTCCTGTGAGAAGTGGTTCTCAAGTATTTATCTGGTAAAATAAAGGTTTTAAAAATATATTTATGGTATCAACATGTTTCAAATGAGCATCTGAAAAAATATTAAATGTTAAAAGTCACATTTAACTACTACAAAATAAAGTAAAAATATCCATTTGGACCTCAGGATGTCTAAATTTATATACAAAGGTGTTGCAGTGCGCTGGTGTAAACTCAGGCCTGAGGCTTTCTCAGGATTGTGGTTCAATTTGTTTCAGAGCAAACAAACTCGGCTTTAAGAGAGGATGGCGATCGTTCCAGTCTGCCTCATGATCAGTAAGAAACGTCACTTTTTATTCCATATTGATCACCTACATTTGTCCCTTTTCTTTTACAAATCATTTAAGAAATGAGTTCCGTCACCTTAGAGTAAAAAAAAAAGTCATGGGGTCGTTTCTGTGTGGAGTTTGATGTTTGCTTAACTGTTGGTTCTCTCTGGGAACTTTGTGCTTCCTCAGCAGTCCAAAGACATGCCGGTTAATTGGTGATTCTAATTGGCTGTAGGTATGAATGGTTGTCTGCCTGTTAGCCCTGTGATCCACTGGTGACTTGGCCAGGGTGTACCCTGCTTCTTAGCCTGTGACTAAAGTGGAGCGGTACAGTAGTGTGCCGTGGGAGATGGTCAGGAGTGCTGTGCTGTTTGCCTGCGTGAACACACTGAGAAACTTTAACTTTAATGAGAAAAACCACAAACGTGTTTGAAAGAGCTCTCCAAAGCTAGTTACTTAGTAGCTGAACTCTATCAAATCCAGAAAAGCAACAAACTCTGGCAGAGACAGTAATGCTACTGCCTGAAAAGCACATGCTAGACCCTGATACCTTTAAATACCCAAAGACCCTCTCTCAGATACACAATTGCCAGACAGATCAGTTTTGGGTGCTGTGCGTCAGGAGGTAGAGCAGGTCACCTACTAATTGGAGGGTTGGTGGTTCCTGGCTGCTCCAGGCTGCCTGCCAAAGTATCCTTGGAGCAAAGTTACTGAACCCAAAGTCCAACACAAGCGTCAGTAAACGTTTGTATAAGTGGTTTGAATGCTCAGAGTAGAAAAGCGCTATATAAGAACTAGTCCATTACCATCAATGACATGTCTGCGGACATTAAAAGTGGTGTTTTGGGAAAACATACGCATCATTGGGAACTTTGCATTGCAAATTGGCCAAAGTGTGTTTTGTGGATGGAAACTCCATTAGAAAAAAATCCTATTTTACGAGGCACTACCAGAAAAAACTAAAGGAAAGGAAATATCTCATCCAAATATCTTGAACAAGGAGGACCTTAAGTGGGAAAACTGCATGAGTATCAGCATTGATGGCGCAGCAGACATGGTCGGGCACACCAAAGGCTTGTTTGCAGGTTGGCAAAGGTCTGGCCGTACATGGACAGTCTGCCATCCAGAATCTGGATGTTAGTGGGAAAAGAAACAAGGTTTAAAAAATAACAGCTTGAAATCTGACTTAAATCCAGATGTTTGCAAGAGTGCAGGGAAAGGAAAACTGACACATATACACACTAGTATTTTCACTAGTGCTCTTCCCTTTCCAGTCTTGAGCTGGTGTGCTGTGAATCTGCTGTGCAGCACACGCATGAAGCCAAGATGGTGTCAAACAACAAATTTGGTGTGCTGAGTGGTGAAAAAAATTGCTGATTTTTGAAGTAAAGCTTGATGACTCTTTAACATCAGATAAAGCGATTAATGCAGCTGTCCAGACAGATGTAAATCTTTTGGAGCAAAATCATGGAAATTCTTTGAAAGCTACGAGGGCCGATTTAAAAATGGTGTGAAATGTCGATGTTAGTCCAATAGTTACAAAAGTCTTATCTGCCATTGGTGTTAATCTCTGTAGTCACCGCAGGCACTAAGCCCCTCTACTAACAGCTTATGGACGTATTGCAACAGAATGACAATGATCGACTATCAATCCAGAAACTTGAAGAGGCAAACAACGCACTGAAATGTGAAGTGCAAATTTACTGATTTGAAGTAGACCGTCTTGAGCAATATAGTCAGAAGACTTGGTATTGATCTACGGTATTGAGGTGAAAATATCAATGAAGCTGTGAGATTGGTGTCGAAATAACAGCAGCAGATATTAGTGTAAGCCACCGTTAGGTCGTAGATGGTGTACAGACTCTCAAAAAGCAGCAGCTGGTAGCAAAAGGCCCCGGCCTGTCATTGTCAGTTTTGTAAGGAGAGACACTAAATCCAATTTGAGAATAAAACTATTTGGGATTTGCAGAAAGAGAATATCGTATCATCAAGGATGATCTGACAAGCCTGAGAAGTAAGATGTTTAGGGAATTAAGGAAGGATGAGGACTCCTCGGCAAGGTGTGGACTGTAGAAGATGACCCAATCAAGTAGAATGGACAGAGGGTAAAGTTCGTGATCTTGGACTGTACCTGGATGACAGGCTCGACCCCTTTCAGCCCTGCACTGTGATTGGCTCTGTTAGGACCACAGTTATGCTTACAAGCTGATTGTGAAGTACTGAATTCTCTGCTATCAGTATCTGTGGACTACAGGAAAATTAAAATCAAAATTACTAGACAGTCATGTGAACAATTTTGACTTTATTTGCTTAAGTGAAACTAAACTGAGTTCATGATTTGTGTCCAGGATTGAAGTGTATCCCTACAATTAAGAAAAAACAGGCTCATAAGCTTGAGGTGTCCATGGATTAGATATTATGTCCATGAAATATTCTTTGTTCACAAGCTCAGTTGTTGAAGGTAATGCTTCTGAAAACGTACTAGAGGTTAAAATTGATTGGGCATGTGTGGTGAAAAATCTTATTTTGGGTGCTGTTTATGTTCCCATGAAGACTCTATCACAATGTCGATGTATTTCTTATAGCTGATGACTTAATCTTCATTAATAATACCTAGGAGTATTGTTCAGGATTATTGTTGGGCGACTTTAATGCTAGTCTATGCCTATTTGATTTTGTTGATATGGATGAAAACCGTTTCCTTGTTTCATAATTCACGTGTTGAAATTCTTTTTTTTTATGTTTTGCTTTTTTTTTTTTGTCTTTGTCTAATTTGACAATGAAACCTTTCTCCATTTGGCTCGTTCATGTGGGCAGCTGGAAATTTTCAGTTGAGCTTGAAGGTGTCTATTTTGGAGCAGGGGTTTCTTCCTTGTTCAGCACCCTCTCTCAATCCATGTAAAATTGGCCTCTGTCAGGGATCCGCTGTGTAAGAGGCAGGAAGGGGACCCCAAGGCAGACGAGGTAGGTGGGAAAAAACAGACTTTATTGGATGTAGTGCAGAATGGAACCAGGAACAAACCAGCACAGAAGACCAGGACAAACAAGAAACACTGAGGAACACAGGAAGGGACACAGCACAGGAACACTTGACACAGAAACATCAACGACACAACAAGAACGAATGGAAACTGAGGGTTTAAATACACAATGGGTAATCAGGGCAAGTGGAAACAGCAGGGAACAGCAGGTGAGGCAAATGAAACTATCAACACAGGGGAAGCAAACTAAACACAAGCACAGGGAAAACCAGACTGTCAAAATAAAACAGGAAGTGACTAACATGTAGACTCAACATGGGGAACTGGCATAGAGACACAAGACATAGATACAGGGGGAGACAGGGACAAAGTGAACAGAATCAAAACATACTGGGGACAAAAACTCAGGAAATATGAAATCCAAAACACAAAAATGCTGGGCAAATGGCCCAGACCGTGACAGCTCACTGTGCACAGTAGTTTAGAAATGTTTCAAAGAGACCTTCCCAACTTTAAAATCTACGATTCTCTTTCTTAGCTAAGTTCTTTGGATGTTCCCAGTGTTCTGAATATTGATCAATTTAACGAGTGCTGCCAAACAAATCATGTTTATGCTGCCAAAGAGAAACTAACAGTTGCTCACAATCATGACGGCTAATGAGAAGTTAATAGGCCTCGGCCCTGTCAAGTTAAAAGACATTGCAGAATCTTCAGCATCACTTATTTATAGATTTAAGGGAGTGTGTATTTGAGCCCATAAAAATGGATTTGGCCATGTGTGGATTAGACAAAATAAAAAATAAATTTAAACTCATTAAATATGTACAGTTCAAAGAAATCATTAAAACCCCCAAATTATAAGGACATGTATACCCATGAAGAGTGTGTGTAAACTCTGACCACATCTGCAGCTCTTCTAGTTTCAATTCAACAACAGCAAAGGTTTTCTTTTTTCTGATTTTCATGTCATTAATGTTCTCGCATGTACTGTGATTAACTGATGTGTCTCAACCCGATGTTGTTGAGCTGCAGCTGCTGCTCTGAGCGTCCATCCCGACAAGTCGGTCTTCTTTTATTATGAAACCGTGAATCTGAGCTGTGCAATCCCGGACGACCTCAGTGTCTGGACAGTGAAGAGAAACACCTCCACAAAGTCCTTCTGTTTCCTGCGAGGTCTGGGGCCAACTACGTGGGTCGTCCTGCAGCATTAAGGGTGCCTACCCATCGGACAGTGGAAGTGTACTGGTGTGAGTCCTGAGAGCGGGGAGAGCAGCAACACCATCAACATCACAGTGAGCAGTAAGTGTGCAGTCACAGATTGTTGTTGTGGTTGAACAAAGCATTCAAATCCATCTCTTTAGATAAGTAAGCATTTTTTTGTGATTGCACGTTTAGTAGGAACTCAAACTTGTACTAATGTGAAACTAAACACATTGTGAACTGTTTAAAAGTGAGGTCACAGTCCACAGTCAGAGACCACAGATTATCTTTTGGTGTTTCAGCTGGTCTGATCCTGGAGAGCCTGCTGCTCCTCTCACCCAGGGAGCCAATGTTACACTAACATGCTCCTACAAAGAAAAATATGCAAAGGAGTCGACATCAAACTTCAGAGCTGAATTCTACAGAAATGGTAAATTTTTTAGAAACGAGCCCAAAGGACAGATGATCCTTACAAACGTGTCCAAGGAGGACGAAGGCCTCTACAAGTGCAAACACCCCACACAAGGAGAGTCACTGCAGAGCTGGCTGGCAGTCAGAGTTGATGATGATGATGACAATGAAGGTCAGTTTCATGAAGCTTTTTGTTTGATGGCTTGAAATATTATAAGTTCATAAAGCAAAAATCTCGTCTTCCTCCTTCGGTTAAAACTCTGTAGTTAAACATGCTTTTTTTTTCATCTCAACTAAAGATCAGAGCCTGTGTTTCCTTAATGCTCCACAGTTCATTTACCATGCAGCAAAACTCCACAACACCCAGAAACACACAGTCACGTGTTTGCCTTTTACAATGAAATATAAGTGTTATATGGATGAAGCTTATGGTTAATAGTATGCACATTCTTATATGCAGTTTGTAAATACTAATATGAATAAAAACAGTTGAAAGATAGCTTTGAAATCATGCAGTGATGAGATAATTAGTCATTTTTACCCAAATAGTTTTTTTTTTCAGTTTCTAAGCCAGCCAGAGTAGTTTTCGTCTTCTTCTGGCTGCTGAGCATCTTCAGCTCAGCCTCCTGTCTCTTTATCAGCACCACCGTCTCCAAACCACACATCATAGCAGTCTCACTACCACCTTGTACAGTAAGGTTTCCCTTTCACTCTTGCTGCTCTCCTTCTGTCACAAAGCACCCCTGACACTCTGTTCCTCCCCACTCCACCCTGCCTGCACTCTCTTCTTTACCTCTCTTGTGCACTGGTGTTGGACAGCTGACCCCAGCTATTTAAGGTCATCCCTCTTCACTACCTCGACTCCATGCATGTTCACGTTTCCATCTGTCTCCCTCTCATCCACGCACATCTGTTCTGTCTTGGTTCTGCTGACTTTCATTCCTCTTCTCTCCAGAGCATACCTCCACCTCTCCAGGCTGTCTTCCACCCGATCCCTACTCTCACTACAAATCGCACCACCATAGTCCTCTCCTGCTCATCAGTTTTTTAGTGACAAGTCATTTTTAATCCCTACACATAACCATAACAGCCCACCTGAGCATACCTTGTGGCATAAAATAATCCTGGGTTATTCCCTCCTGTTCATCCCTAATAAAAAGAAAAGAAAAGACGTCAACAGATAAGTGAGGTGGAAAATGAATCACTCACACAAAGTGTATCATGTTTCTTGTTCACATAAAAGAGCTGCTTCCTGTTAATTTAGCGGCTCCACCACAGGAAGCTGCGCTGAAGGCCACGTCTCTGTGTTCTCACAGACTCATTTCACAGAAGCTGTTTTAACTCCTGAGTGATCTCTTTACTTCATTTATTTAAACTCTGCATTTATCACTGCATGAATTATGGGGTTTTTGATTGATGCTTTTATGTAATATTTGGTCCAAAACAGAACAGCTGATGGTAAAACTTTTCCTCCATGCAGACAGAGCTAAGCCCACGACTGCCCCTGTCCCCACTCTGATACCTCTGCCCAAGCTGGTGAGCACCGCCCTGCTGTTCATCTTCTACACCGGTGTACTCATACTGTCTGTATACAAGTGCCGAAAGTCGGCTCAAGGTAAGAAAACTTAAAAAAAAAATCCAGATTATGTAAGAAAATATCAACAAGGGGTCAGAGGACACAGCTGCTAGAGAAGAGGTCTTTAGCAGGCCCTAAAAAAACGTTTAGGACCTGCAGTTATTTTGGTAGAAAATCAATGAAAACAGGTAGAAACATATTTTACTGTGGATGCTGTCACCTCAGACACTAGCTTTGTCCATTTTGAGTGTCTTCCAGCCGATTTATGCCACGTGTCTTTAGCTATCAGGCATTCACAGATGTTTCACACTTTGAATGAGAATAACTTAATCCTAAATTATCTCAAATCCCAGCAAAATGCTCCACTGGAGGCAT
>JACBYM010000052.1:0-24697 GCA_013435755.1 Amphilophus citrinellus
TTGCTTTTGAAAGATTGCTAAAGTTAACGTGTCAAAAACGCTGATTTAAGTTTTATATTTTACTAGCTTCCACGTCTTTTACAAACACATTTTTAAAAAAAATGTTTATTATTGTTAGCGACAAAATTACAGAAAATATTTTTGTCAATATCGCACACTCCTAGTTGATCACCCAACAAGATGATTGACAGCTATTAACTGACAACAGATTTTTTGCTTTTTCAAATTACAAGACATCTGGATTGGCACATAATTTATTCTTGTGCCTTTGCCCATTAAAAAAATGACGAAAATGCAAAAAAAAAAAAAATGCATTATTAAAATGGAGCATTGGCCACTTGTTCATATAAAAGCAAACAAATTACACAACAGTTTTTATTTATTTTTTTAAAACATGTCAGTTTCATTTCCTGTGAGAAATGTAAACCAGCCAAGCTTCTATGAACATTTCCTCACAGGCAGATAGAGCTGAGCTACAGCAAGTCTGCACAAATTTTTGGTATTTTTTACTTGTATTTTGTATTCTTCTTGGGGAAATTTGTCCTTACCTGAATTTCATGTTATTCTCTTCCTGCTTCGTCCAGGTTTGATTGTAACGTTGTTGTATTTTGTCAATGATTTTCCTGTGACACACACATCCAGACAATCAGTACCATCATAACTGCATGGCTGACATGACTTTTTGATGATGGCATAAACAAAGAGCTTGCACAGGGAAAAACTATGACATTGTTTTCTCACTTGCAGCCTTCACAAAGCTCAGAGGGCTTTGGTGCACGTTTCCTTTCAGGGGCCGGTTGGTAAGTTTTGACATGACTGGAAAAAGAAAAACAGGCGAGAAATGTCATAAAAATGCAGATAAAAGAGATTAAATATTACAACAACATTTCATTACTGTTGTCAGCTGTTAACACTGTTCTGTTATTAAGTTGCTAATGTTATGCCTTCAGAAACTAACTTCATCCATGCAGGACAAAAAGCAGAACGTTTGCCCTGTTGTGCTCTTTGCTGTCTATGTGCAGCGCAGCAGGTGTGGAAAGCAGCCAAAGCCGCCAGAGATAAATTCAACAAGTGTAAGTATTGTTCCAAAAAGCTGGATTTTATTCAGAAAGTATGTATATTAATTCCACATGTTCCTGGCCTGTTTTCATCTATGCTTTTATTTGTGTGTATCTGGTGATTGGTGGCCGGCACTGTTGCCAAGTTTTGTGGAGGAAAACTCGCTGCTGACTGTCTCAAAAGTTGGTAAAGGACAAATCGATGTCCGGCGGACGTCTGTGTACCCCTTGGTGTTGAAGCGAGGTCCAGGCGATGCCATAGCGTAGGAAGGGACGCAGTACAAGCGCTGTATGTACACAAAACACGGCAACAGTGTTTTCAGGTTTCTGGTGTTGTGTCAAAATGTATTTTATGATTTTGTTTAATGTATCATCTTTGCTTATATCAGTAAACAGACATAGGATTTATAAAGGCTTATATATAAAATGAAGAAATGACTTGTTTTGCAAATATATTTGATTGTATTATTGTATCTGTATTACAATCAGTCCGGTCCTTTTTGGCTACTCTTTATATAACTGTAATGTTATATTTGTCGCAGCCCATGTGGCCAGATCTCGCAGGATAAAAGACATTTTTAATGTCAATGATCATTTTTACCCTCATTAATAAAGAATATATGAAAGTCACTTTGCAGCTTCTGTGACAGGAGTGTTGTTTCTCGCTCAGAATGAAATAATGTCATTAATTAGAGATATGTTTGACATGCTTCACAGATTTTAGACCAAAAATGAATCTACAGCAATTTAAATACAACCAAATACCTTTTTGGCACAACACCAACATATCTCCAAAACTCTCCAAAAGTCCCTGATGGCACCCCATGCTTGATTATAGGTCATCAAGTAATTTACAACAATATAAATACCAGAAATATTGTTTTGGCAAATACTGGAAATCACTTTTTGGCACAAGACCGGCTCTTCAGATGACAAATTGCTCCACTGCCACTGTGTGCAGTGTGGCGGCGTGTACATTTTGTGTACATGTTTTAATAGATAGGAAAGAGTATATTTGATACTAAGATTACCAGAATTTTTCAACACCAGGATGTGTTTTTAATTCATTAAAATACCAAAGAACCAGGAGAAATTTAATTTCACGAAAAAAGATCAACATTTTCTTTGTACACTTTTTTTTTTGGGGGGGGGGGGAGTACTTTTTTTAAACGTTGGATAATTATGAATGACCCCTTAATGTGCTGGAATATCTTGAAAATTGACCTTGAAAGTGCTTAAATAGTGCTTGAAATTGATTCTGGAAAAGGTGTATGAATCCTGAACAATATATTGTCGATGTTTTCCTTAGTTCCTTGTCACATGACTAGTTGTGCTTTCACTGTCTCACTAATCCAGTCAAATGAAGTTTATTCACATCTATCCCTGTCAGGTCGCGTCTGGAGAGAGTTTTTTGCTTTTATTTTTTTGGTATGGCATGTCAGCAATAAAACCTGTGTGTAAAATACACCGTTCCTGAGTCACCTGCGACGCGTGAAACTGCTGCAGCGCGCGCACAGCAGACAGTCTCGCCTGCGCACTGGCTTCTTTTTTTTCGCGTGGCTACTAAGCAGTGTTGCCAAGTCCGCTTATTATAAGCGACTTTGGGCTTGTTTTTTCTAAAGTCTGCAAATCTCATGAGTCGCGGTTTTTTGGGCTTGTTTTTGAACGTGGAGTTGCTTATTTGGGCTTGACTTTCTTTCCGAGTGAAACTCCTTGATTATCTCTCGGCGCCCTATAATAAAGCAAAAGACGAGTGGTAGGTAGTTTGTCCCTTCCAAGCCCCCGTTTCCTGTTTATCGCTCCTGCCCAAATTGACCGGGCGCACACCCAAACAAACACTCATAACAGCCCAGAGTGAGGAGGCAGCGCAGGAATGAGCTCCAGTAAGCGAGGAAAATATAGAGAAAATATAATAATGAGTGTGAGAAAGAGAGCACACTGACAGAATGGATCCGAGCTCAGATGGGAGACAGTGATGCTAAAAGTGGGTCTGCACTATATGCACTGCATAAGGGGCGCCGCACAAGAGGGGGGGCCAAAACGATGCGACGAAATAAAAAAAAAAAAAAATGTGTCCGCATACACCTCTGAAAGTAGCTGCGGTCCTAATGGGAGACGTACCAAAGGCATTCCCCAGATTTTGCAAGTGTGAAATATGTGCTCACCATGCTGATTTAGTTCAACATGCTGATACAGAGAAACACACACACAAAAAAACTGTGCACCCTTCTGTTCTATGAGGCTAAGAACCATGGGTTTGACTGCTCCACAACACAATGAGACAAAACAAAGAAGTGAGCTATACTGCTATAGAGCTATACTGTTTAAAAGTGACCTCGGTTTTACACAGTGTTGTGAGTTGCCAGTTGGGCTTCTTTTGGGCTTGTTTTCATAGAGCTGGTTGCTTGTTTCTGTCGTAAGATCTGGCAACACTGCTACTAAGTCCTACGCGCGTGGAAATTTATTGAGTGAATATGAATGCATTCCTGCGCCCATGAAATACAATTATTTGTGTGGATTGTGTTTTTGCTCGCACGTGACTTTTGACCTAAATATAATTCCATCCGCAGCAGCAGAGTGAATCATTCCTGGAGCTGTGGGTTTCCTTGCCGCAGCCACAGAGGAAGAGACATTTCCCCAGAGCCGAGTCCCGGGTTGACTCCCTAGGACAGGGGTCCCGGGCCTCCTTGCACTTCTGCTTCGCCACTGCCATGACCTGCCGAGTGGTATGACACGGTGGATTTTCTTGCCGATCCTGCAGAATGCCACACGGACATTACTGCTTCATGCACATTAAACCGGTTCTGTGAGTAAAACTGGTTTTCCTGATTTTTTTGAACACAACTTTCATGTGACTGGATCTCTCTTGGTTAAATGATGATGTGGAGATCCTTGATTCTTCTCTTATAATGGAAGCTTATGAGTCTGGAAACAGTGACTATTGGTCCAGCGGAACTATGCAGCCCGTATATGAGGACAGTAATTCAGGTTGTATCAATGCAACAGACAATTTAACTGATTTTGTTTTGAGCCCATGAGTCCTTATGACACTTCATTCAGAGTGTCAACGCAAACAGCAAATTGAGATCCCTGTAGCCGGCTTGTCAGAGCTAACCCCGCTTTCAAAGACTGCAAATGAGCCTGTCAGTATCGCCCCTCCTGGGGCGTTGTCTATGGCTGTATTCCCCCTGGAAACTGAATCGGACATTCGTGACTTTGTGTTTAAGCTATGTGCTTTGTGGCTGAAACAGCATCCACATCTATTCTGTTTCCACAGGTTGGGGCGGCCATGTCCAGGCCCACCTCTGCACCTGTTCCTGTTCCTCAGGTGAGGAGCACCCAGTCTGGTTCTGCAGCAGCTCTACAGCCACAGTTCACACCAGCTGCACCACCACCAAACCCACCCAGATGATCTCAGAAGCAGCCTCAGCACTGCTGTGGGTTTTCCTGGCAGACCCCCTGAACTATTTATGACCCTTTATTGAATCCCATAGGTGCTCTGTTGAGACTGTGGAGACCATTTGAGTACAGTGAGCTCACTGACATGTTGAAGAAACCAGTTTGAGATTGAGATTTGCAGCACGGCAGAGTATCCTGAAGGAACCATCAGCAGACGTGCGCTCAGTTTCTTATAAAGGGAACAATACTTGTGTTATAGACACTGAGCAAGTCAAACACATTCAGACCCATTATGAGTAAAAGTAACTGAGATTTTGTGTTAAAGCAGCTTGCATCAATAAAGCTAATAGCACCCATTCCATTTAGTTTATCAAACTTCAAACTATCAAGTATTCTTCACTCATATGCAGCATTTTTCTGAAATTATGTTAATATTTGAACTAAATAAAGACTGAAGTGGAAACCAGTGAGGAGACCAGCTGAACATAACACACTGATGAGACAAGGGAAGCAAACCTAAACACACTAGACAAGAAAAAAGACGTTACCAAAATAAAACAGGAAATAATTTAAACAAAAAGAGCACAAAACACTGGGCCACCGGCACAGGACCATGACACATATGTAAACACTGAAGATTAATTTACTGTTTTATTCCACAAAGGCAAATTATTCGATTTTAGCTGTGACAACTTTAAACTTTGCAGAGGTTACTTTGGTCATTTGAGGAAACTGATTGCCTGAAACCTTTTAAGCTGTATCAACAAAATATGACACACAACTTAAACCAACAACTTAAACATTTAATGCATTAAATGCTGCACACTCACAGCTGTATTACATGATGATGATTTACATGATTGATGGGATAAGTGGCTCCAACTTTTTTGCTGATTAAGTTAGTGAACTTACTTCTTTTATTAAAACATACTGTTAAGTTTTACAGTGTACATGGTGTGCTTACATTAGTGGAGTAGAACGTGGCGACGGTTTGAAGTGTTCCTAGGAGAGTAAACTGAGCCCATTTCCTTAGTAGTACATTTGCAGATAGTGGTGGTAGTAGTAGATTTGTAAAGCAGGAACTGAGGAAACAAGTGAAGGGGGTTGGAGGATCACAAGGCTGGATTGCAACCAGAGGTTGTAAAAAGGAGATAACCTGAATGTTTTAAAACAGAAGCAAATACACTCTCACTCTTTTTATGACTGTGTGTAACAGTAATAAAAGCTGGACCCAGGCACAGAGAGGCCACCAGACTTCGTGAACTGATGTGGAGATTGTATTAGCGGTCAGGGAGGCGCAGTCTGGTCTGGGGCTCTGTATTTGACTTATTCGTTTGATGGCAAATAAACACAATTGGAGATTAATCGAGCACCTCTGACATTCTTCATCAAACAAATGTGCAAATTCTAGTTTTGGGAATTCAGCACACGCTGACCCTGACGTGTTGAAAAGGCTGAATTAAAGGATAAAACGAGGATTTTTTTTTTTTTTTTACAGATAATACAACACATTTTGGACACAACGGACAGTTAAAGAGGCCTCTATGTAGAGTTGGACCATCTGGTGGAGCCTCCATAGATAAATACTGTAAACGGGACAGAACCATGTTGGAGGGACTGAGTTGAATAAAATAAAAGTCATAGTGGTTAAGGATAAAATTGGTAAAAATTTAATAAAATAAGCACTAAAATTAGATGGATAAGAATAGATTAGACAATGGGGATACATTTTGGTGAAATAAGGTTAAAATAATTAGATAATCAGAAAGTGATGTCATAAGTTGTGGGAGGAATTAAATTAGTCAGGTAAGGTGAGTACGAGGTAGGAGAGCCAGAGCGCAGTGCAGGAATGAGTTTTGTTACATAAGAGCCCTGTTTTGACCGTATGCCACAATAACTGTTACGGCCACACCCTTCACCGCAGGGGCGGTTCATTAGCTTAGATCATAGATCTGAAAGAGGACGTGCCCTCTTTTTCATAAGGTGTAAACCTCAATGCATGGATGCCACAGGGCGCCATGAAGGCGCAGCCTAATGAAGTAGCTGCTGAATGTACATAATGATATTTAAAAAGCTGGTTCACAAATCTAAACCCATTTAAGACAACTTTTAACACTGCCAGGATGATGTGAGTGTTCTCTAAACAGAGCCATAAATGCATCAAGTGCTCGGAGAGTTCATGGTGCAAACTGTCAGTTTGTTGATGTTTAATGAATGTTTAATAAAGGAGAACCTTGAACAGAGTGCAAAGTGATATCAGTGTGCACTAAGCTTATTACACTAAACTAAATAACAAAGCTGTGCTTATTACTACTTTGTATCTAGCACAACATCAGGACTTTTTATAGCTTCAGGTACGAGCAGCCTGGCCTTGTTGTAGAGACAAAACACATTTGAATTACCATTGTACAGTATTGTATAGTATTGTATAGTATTGTACAGTATTGTACAGTATACTTGAAGAATGTGGGCAGTTATTTTTACTGAAGGTGTCTAAACGTTAAGAAAAAATGATATGCAGATAAATACATTATTAGAAGTGTGGACACACGGTTGTTTTTCAGAGTGTGTGAAAAGTTTGATTTTATAACTCACTGCTGTAAACTGAACTACCCAACAGTATACTTCTTCACAAACATCATAACAGAAATAATGAACAAATGTTTAACTTGTGATGCTTGAGCTTCACGTTCATAAATCTGTACTTCATTTCACAGGGTGGTCCTGCTACTCATACATGCTGATCATCATATTTCTTGGAGCCTTAGTTTTTGCTCCACAGGAACAAAGTTAGTTATGCACTCACTTGTGGTCCAACGTGTACCAGATGAACATGGTCATCAGACTCCCCAGACAGAGGAGAATGATCATGAACGAGAAGAAAAGCTTCAGGAGCTGCCCCCTCATACCTCTCCCCTCCTGGTAGTCTCACCCTTTACTTGTCCCACCTTTTCTCTCTCTCCCTCCTTGTCCTGCTTTTACTTTTCACAGCACTTTTTTCTTTTTTTATCTGTCCTGTCCTGCTGCCTGTATCCTCAGGTTTGTCCACTCAGATTGCTCTGCCTCACTGTACCTCACACTACACTCAGTGATGACTGTTTGTGCTTCATGTCTGTCTGCTGTTCAGCACACCCATCACTCCCGCCTCCTTCACTGCCTGCCTGGCTTGTCTAACCCGTCCTTGGTCATTTGCCAGAAATTTTCCTCCACTGAAAAGAGAAGGCGCTATTATATGATGTCATTGTCTAATTTGCATGTTTGCTCATTTGCATGTAGTTGCAATCAAGACTGTGGCAGAGAGGACTAACATCTTTGGAGAGACAAACAGTGAAGAAAAAAACCTTAAATAAGATTAGAACTACAAATGAACTTTATGAAATAACTTAATAACTTTAATGCTTTGCCAAGAGCCACATTACATGAATCAATTTTAGAATAGAATAGAATGCCTTTATTGTCATTATGCAGGATTTACAATGTGATTTTGTCCTGTATTGTTTAATGCTACAATATCAAATTTAACAACAACACTTCTGTGGGGTGTGACTGCGAGCTAATCTCTGTCCCTCCCCCCTCAGCAGATGACCCCCCCTCCCTGAGCCTGGTTCTGATGGAGGTTTCTTCCTGTTAAAGGCAGTTTTTCCTTCCCACTTAGATTTTTTAAGATGTTATTTATTTATTAATTTGAAAGGGAAAATGCATGTTTATGAACATGGACATGTAAATATGCCAGGCTACTTTCCACCTGCAGTCCCTGGCAGGTCAGACAAAAACAATAAGATAAGATTAAGATAGTGTTTATTTGTCACATGCACAGTTATACACAGTACAATGCACAGTGAAATGTATTTTGTACCTGCAACCATATATACACACATATAAATAAGAAGAATAAAAATAAAAATAAGTAATTCACACTATACTCTATATACTATACACTATACACACTTTTACACGGAACTATAGAATATTATAATATTTACATTGTGCAATAATAGTCCAGTTAGGGCTCAAAGTTGAGCAGACGGATGGCTTGTGGGTAAAAACTCTTCTTCAACCTTTCAGTCTTAGTCCTCAGGCAGCGGTAACGCCGGCCTGATGGGAGCAGGGAGAAGAGAGAGTGTCCGGGGTGGCTGGGCTGTTTTAGGATCTTCATGGCCCTCAGCCTGCACTGCTTGGTGTAAATGTCCTGCAGGTTGGGGAGGGTGGTTCTGATGGTCCGTTCAGCTTAACGAACCACCCTTTTTAGAGCCATGAAGTCCTGCTTGGTGCAGTTTCCCATCCAGGTGGTGATGCTCCCACGCATGATGCTCTCGATGGTGCAGGTGTAAAAGTTCCTGAGCACCTTGAGTGGGAGCTTGAAGTCTCTCAGCCGCCTGAGGAGGTAGAGACGCTGTCTGGCCTTCTTCACAGTGATGTTTATGTGATGAGTCCAGGACAGGTCCTGTGAGATGGTCACTCCCAGATATTTGAAAGTGTCCATACACTGCACCGATCCGATATTCAGTGTTGGTATCGGTCTGATCCTGGCCTAAATTACTGGATCAGAAAGAAATAAAAAATGCAATCCGATACATTAAATAAGGTTTTGCTCATATTAGCTGCATTACAGTTCTCCTCGTCTTCTTCTCCTTGTGGGTTTGCGGTTGACCAAACCAGCTCAGAGCTGCATTACCGCCACCTACTGGACTGGAGTGGATCAGGAGTTAGAAAAAACCCTCCTCAGATTCTATAAAGTTCTCCGTCACTGTGACAGATTCCCTTTAACACTGAGTGGATCATCGCTGACATGTTTTGCTGTTTTCTATCAGTTTGAGCCTGTGACCTTACCTTTTTTGTATGAGGTTGTTGGTCATATGAAGCCTTCTGGGTCCCCTACAGACGTAGTCCCTCCACGACTATTTAAGGAGGTGGTTACCACTTTGGGGCCATCTGTTCTTGCTGTTATTAACAGCAGTTTGTCCTCAGGTGTTGTTCCAAAAGACTGGAAGCATGCAACAGTGCAACCTCTGATTAAAAAGACTGGCTTGGATCCTACTGTGCTTTCAAACTTCAGACCAATTTCCAAGCTGCCTTTTCTCTCAAAAATTTTGGAAAAAATTGTTTATATACAGTTAAAAGAGTTTTTAGAGTTAAATGACATTTTTGAGGTTTTTCAGTCTGGTTTTAAGCCCTTCCATAGCACAGAATCTGTACTATTAAAGGTTTTTAATGACATTCTTTTAGCTACAGACTCTGGGGATTATGTTATCCTAGTTTTACTGGATTTAACAGCGGCCTTTGATACAGTGGATCACAGTATTTTACTCTCTCGTTTAGAGTATTGTGCAGGCATTCGTGGCACTGCCCTGAGTTGGTTGAGGTCCTACCTGGCTGAGAGAACATTCTGTGTTAGTCTTGACAGTTTTAAATCTTCATGCTCTCCTCTGCTGTGTGGGATACCCCAGGGTTCCATCCTTGGACCACTGCTATTCGCATTGTATCTTCTTCCTTTGGGATCCATTCTTAGAAAGCACAAATGTGCTTTCCATTTTTATGCTGATGACAGCCAGGTGTATGTCCCCTTAAAACAAGAAGACTCTTACTCTATAAAATCTCTGATTAAGTGCCTTGATGAAGTTAAAACCTGGATGGCACTAAACTTTCTTCATTTTAACGACAAGAAGACAGAGGTTTTGGTTGTTAGTCCTGGTAATACTAGTGGGTCCTCTCCTGTAGATCTGGGGCCTCTAACACAATACGCAAAACCTACTGTTACTAACCTGGGTGTCAGATTGGACAGTGTTTTTAACCTAGATAAGCAGATCAGTGCAGTGGTGAAGTCCAGCTTTTTTAAACTCAGACAATTAGCTAAGGTCAAACAGATCTTCTCAAAACAGGACTTTGAAATCGTAATCCACGCACTCATTACATCACAACTGGATTACTGTAACTCTCTCTATTATGGGGTTTCCCAGAAATCCCTGTCCCGTCTTCAGCTGGTGCAAAATGCAGCTGCTCGTCTTTTAACTGGTACGCGGAAGAGAGATCATATTTCTCCTGTTTTGGCCTCACTGCACTGGCTCCCTGTTCATTTTAGAGTACATTTTAAAGTTCTTTTATTTGCTTTTAAGTCATTAAATGGTCTTGCCCCCCCTTACCTTTCTGAGCTCCTACATGTGCACTCGCCTTTCCGGTCGCTCAGGTCCGCTGATCAGCTGTTCCTGGATGTGCCGAGGACACAACGAAAGCTCAGAGGGGACAGAGCTTTTGCTGTGGCAGCACCCAGGCTGTGGAACTCACTTCCACTGCATATTAGACAGGCTTCTTCACTGTCCATTTTTAAGTCACTTCTTAAAACCCACCTTTTTTCATTGGCAACTGCTTGAGAGTTGACTTTTATTATTTTATTATCTTAAAACCCATGTTTTAATGTTTTTATTGTTTTATTGTTTGTATATTTTATTGTGTTTTAATGTTAAGCACTTTGGTCAGCACTTGCTGTTTTTAAAGTGCTATATAAATAAAGTTTGGCTTGGCTTGGCTTGGCTTTTTCCACACCTCCACCGCTCTCTGCGTGTTCGTGTGTTGTGCTCGCTGTGCTGAGAATTTCAGCTGTTATTTTTTCTCTACTTCAGCTGCTGGACATACTGCTCCATCACAGCAACGGAGAACTTATTTACAGAATTTACAGAAAGTGTGCAATAATTATTTAAACAAAATTATGCAGGTGCAGGAGTGGGGAGTGGACCTGTGCAGGTCGCCTGCCTGTCGCAGGGCTAACACAAAGAGACGGACAACAATTCACACCTATGGGCAATTTAGAGTGACAGATTAACCTAACCCACTAGCTACATGTCATTGGACTGTGGGAGGAAACCCAAGCAGACACGGGGTGAACATACAAACTCCACACAATGAGGGGTTTGGGCCAAGGTGGAATCGAACCCACCGTGCTGGCTTTTTTTTTCTTGGTCTTCCTGCATTAATCCTGCTGCTGTGTGCTGTGTGCTTCCATGTGGTTGAATTGAAAGTTAGTTGTGTTGCTCTGCAGTGCAGACTCTGTTTGCATGATTTGTTCTTGGTTAACGTCACTTGAAACCAAAATATTTGCAGCAGCAGATGATGATGAAGGATGAGCTCGTCTCTGCCTCATATTTAGATTTTCTTGTATATTTTAATGCAGTGTAACTCGACCAGAAGCTACAAACACACAGAGCAGTGACATGTCGTCACTCAGTGATTCAGTGAGTGCTCCATTTGTTGTTGTTTGCTTTGATTTGGCACAGCCCACAGTTTAAATATCACTCAGCCTTATTTATTGAATTAATTTAATTGGCAGCTCCAAATTAAAATGGTATAAAGTGTGCAGGCCTGCTGAGAGTGTAGCTGCTGCATTGTAGCAGGTGTGTGCAGTCAGGAGAAGCAGGCATGCAGACTCACACATGGACCCTGCAAATCCAACAATGCACTGCAACAGTTTTGGTGTCTTTAGCTTTCTCCTGTGGTTCTGAGGGTTTCACAAAGGTCTCAGATGTTCTGGTTTAGTTGTGGCTGAGCTGCACACATCAGTGCAGAAACATTGAAGCTCAACCACAGACTGAAAACAGCAGGATCATCATTCAGTGTGTTTGAGCCCAGCTTCATTCTTCCACTGCAGTAGGAACAAGTTACCCAGGGCTTGGAGGAATACTCAGATTACATGTGACCACATCATGCAGTTATGTATGATTTTACCTGGACAGAGAGGAGGTGAACCTGAGGCTGTGAGCATTGTTTCAGAGTTTATTTTGGTTATAACAGAGCATCATATTTTATTGACTCCTCTCTGGGACTCAGTCAGTGTCTCAGCCTGTAGTTTAGGATGAAAACAGCAGAGATGTTTCAGTGTCTGAGAAACTACTAACTGATGATCATGTGACTCAGTCCGGACTTCCTTCAGGATCACATCTCCTGATCCTGCTCAGAGCTCCTCCTGTTAAACGTTAGTGAAGTTCAATCAATTACATTTAAACTCTGCTGCCACCTACTGGTGACTCTGAGTGCTGCAGCAGAACAGCTGCTTCAATAATAAGAGGTTAAAATCATCAGATGAGCAGTGAAGTGGGAGGAGGACGGAGAGGTTTCATTCAGAAATCAGAAGATGTCCTTTTATTTTCATTTTCTCGTCCTCCTCTTATTGGAGTTACATTTGGGTCAAATAAAACAAAAAACTGAAGTACATTACTGTGAAAAAGTCTTGAGCCACCCCTCATTCCTTCACACTTTGCTTCCAAGGTTTATTTTATAATAGGCCGTCATCTGCTACGAGGTCTCAGACACACAATATCAGTCATCTCAGGCTGGGTTTAAAGGGATAGTTCAACATTTTCTCATGGATCCTCTCACCTCTGTGCACTGTGGGCCAAAGGATTAAACCTTCACCATCATACACAATATTTAATAAACTTCCTCCCTCTTAAATAAATGTTGGCGGTACAACAAATTTAAACTGTAACTGTACTGCAGTAAAGTACACACAGTTACTGCAGTAGGGAAAATAAAGATGAGCTTTTTGTAGAAACTCATAAATATAAAGTGTACTTTATAACAGTGACATCAATCTGAACATGATATACAGACATGAGGTCAGAATGTTTCAGTGATTTTAGTCCAAAATGATCAGGAAATGATGCCTTTAAATGGTGGTGAGACAGGAAGTAAGAGTAAACAATAAATCCTGTGTTAGAGATGAACCGGGTTATGCTGAGGACACAGATGATCTCACACAAGAATATAAATATATATAAACACTACCAACACTACAAATACCTTTATTAGTCCCACTAATAATTTAGTCCCACATATATAAAAATCCCAGCTCGCCCCTACGGGCGGTCTATTTTGCCCTCCAAGCTCAGGTCCTCTACCAGAGGCCTGGGAGCTTGAGGGTCCTGCACAGTATCTTAGCTGTTCCCAGTATTGCGCTCTTCTGGACAGAGATCTCGGATGTTGTTCCAGGAATCTGCTGGAGCCACTCTCCCAGTTTGAGGGTCACTGCCCCCAGTGTTCCCATTACCACGGGGACCACTGTTACCTTCATCTTCCTCTCTCCTTGATATTTATCAGACTTCTCGTGTTCCTCCTTCTTGATGTTCCCATCACTTGGTATTGCAACATCTATCACCACGACTTTCTTCCTTTGTTTGTCCACCACTATGATGTCCGGTTGGTTAGTCACTACAAGTTTGTCTGTATCTGGAAGTCCCACAGGATCTTAGCTCTGTTGGTCTCAGCCACCCTTGGGTGCATATCCCATTTTGACCTCGGGACTTCCAGGTCATACTCGGCACAGATGTTCCTGTCCACGGTCTTTTTAAATCTTATTGATGCTTTTAAGCTTGTACAGCCTGTCACTGATCCAACACACGAGCACGTCACACCTCTTTTTATCATACTGTTACCAATGTTGCAGTTTCTGAAGCCGTTTCCTCGGATCATAACTAGGGATGGCACAATACCACTTTTTTAGGTCCGATACCGATATTTTATCTGCTGATACCGATACAAAACCGATCTTTTTAAAAAAACAAAAAAAAACCAATTGATTTCAAATGTCTGGATACATTTTACATAAGTCAAAAGTCTCACAAACAGCAAAATAAAAAGCTTTTAGTTGTCCCACATACAAGACTGAGAACCAGTGAGCAGAGGGGCAAATAAACCTCTTTGACTGTGTGTACAGCACTTTGTGACTTTTTGTCTGTGTAAAGCACTAAATAAACTTTACTTACTTACAACAATCGCTCTATCACCTGAATCCTGTTGCTCCTATGTGAGAAGGTGATGCATTGGCTTATGGCATGTTGCAAATTTCAGTAGGGCTGCAACTATCGCTTATTTTAGTAATCGAATATTCTATCGATTATTCCATCAATTACCCGAGTAACTGGATAAGAAATACTTTTTTTCATATTAACAGTTCATCTGCATATTTTAACTTCCGTACTGCAGTTTTTCCCTGTGTGAAACAAACAGGGTGGATGGAGCAGCTACAAAGTTCTCTTTTCTTCACTTACTGATCAGGTGGTTGATGAAGGACCTCCAGCTGTTTCCCAGTAAAGGTTTAATGGAGGTTACAGGGACGAAAAGGCTTCTTTTGGACGCTAGAAAAACATTTCCTTTGCTCCATCAGACCTTCTCGTATCGGGCGATCACCAGTGCTAATACCTGCACTCGCTAGCAGTATGTCCGGGAGCTGAAGTAGAGAAAAAAATAACAGCTGAAATTCTCAGCACAGCGAGCACAACACACGAACACGCAGAGAGCGGTGGAGGCGGAAAAACGTGTCAGCGATGATCGCTCAGTGTCAAAGGGAATCCGTCACAGTGACGGAGAACTGTAATGCAGCTAATGCGGGTCGGATTGGATCGAATGCATATTTTATTTCTTTCAGATATCCGATCCAGTAATTAGTGATGGTGAGATGAAGCTTTGAAGCTTTCCATCCAATCAGCGAACCCATGGGTCAAAGCTTCATGGTGCATCATTTGCTGTTATGCGCCATCAGGTGGACAGTCTATGTAAAACAGGCAGACTGACTGTGCATGAAGCTTTGAGCAGAATAAATGATTTTTATGATGACAATAAATAAATCCTGAACTAACTAACATAGTGTCTGTCTTTATGATACAATGTTGGGGTCAAGAGGGAAAGTAGAAATAAATTGGGGAGAGTTGTGATGTGATTGTGTTACTTGGTTGGTAAGTGTGCTCACTAGGGACATTTTACTTATTAGTTTTTATTTAGAAATAACAGCTTTGCCACAGAGCTGAGCTTCAGGTGTTTTCTTTTGTTTGAAACAACTTCACCTGCTTCAGAAAAATACACTTTCACAGGCCACAGATGAAGCTGGAGTAATAATTTGTTACTATGCGCACACATTATTAGGAGAGATCAGCTGAAAATGTTCCCAAACTGGGAAAATCTCTTTCTGGGGTTAGCTGGTTCTGCAGGAAAACAGGTCATGCATCAGTGCATCACACACACTGCATCAGAAAAGCAGAGACAGGCATGTTTCAGCTTGTGGCCTCAGTCATTACTGAGCATGTTGGAGAGCTTTGGGTTCAGAGTAAAGACCCTTTAGCATGTGGCTAAAACACAACCCAACCCTGAGTGCTTTGTTAGCACTCCGTGACTCCGCCCCTCAGTGATTCACTATAAATGATCCTAAAGAAGGACAATACACTATAGTGCTGACCTTATATCAAATCTGCAGTCTAAGCCTGTGTTTGAATTCTGTTTTTCTGTTTATTTTTAGCTGCTCTCAGACAACATCATCACGGCTGCAGCTGAATAATAATAAGAAATGTGCAAATGTAAATGTTCTTGTAATGGAATACTCTGTTACCATGCATCAGAGTCTCCTGTATGATAAAGTTGTGTTATTGATGAGTCTGTTAAACCACAATACTGGATTTTTGTAATCAAATATATTACAGCTCACAAGTTTTTTCTTTCATTCCAAGCTGATGTGTCTGCAGCTGGGGTAGAACAGCAGCACCTCATCTATGGTATCATAGATGAGGTGCTGTGGGACACCTGTGCACTCCTGCCTCCTCAGCTCCATGTGGAAGGGTTTCTCCAAAGTCGGAGAGCTGATTTCCAAGAAGAGAAACCGACCGAGTCCAAGAGGGAAAAATAGGATTTCTGCATGAAAATGAATAAAGTCAGCATCAGCCCGTATTCATCAACACAATCAGTGTCCCCTCTTTGGAGACGCTGCAGCAGTTTAACAGGAACATCTCAGGTGCTGCTGGAACTGTTGAAATCAGACTGACAGGTTTGATATAGCTATAGAGCTCACCCACACATTCATCACACACATATGAATGAATGAAGCAGCGATTATTCCCATGCTGACACTGTTGTAGAGCAGATCCCATCACACACACCTGGAAGGACAATGAAGCTTTTGAACAGCGGGGGAGGGGCGTGTGCACATGCCTTACCTTTTCCTTGAACCAATTGCATCGTAGGGCTTCGGCTGTCCCCGCGCCCTTCACAAAACCTTCTAGAAGTATTCACAGAGCGTGTCGCGAACTTTCAGCTTTATTTATACGTTAAATTAAACCCTGTTTAACGAGATCAGAGTGGAAACGATACTTTTTGAAAACGGGCTGCAGACCGGAGCGTCTGGGTTTCTAACTCGGGAAATGGCGTCGCCGCTCTGCTCCACCTTCATGCTCGGCGGTGTCTTCGTGTTTGTCGCTGCAGGTGAGATTTACCTGTTTAGTTGGTTTACATGTTAGTGCTGCTCAAAGACTTATTTTAGTCTTTGTGTTGAGTGTATCTGTAGCTGCATAAAGGCAGCTTGGCTGAAATAGCTCCACGTGTGACTTCCTTTACATTTTGCTGTTGTGTTTGAGTGAGTGCTTAGGCATTACGTCCTCACACATTCCACACTTTACAGGTGGAAGAAAAAGTAGTTCCCATCATTTAGGCAAGATCTCAATAATTTAGTTACTTTCTAACATGTTCTTTTTAAGATACATTATCACAAATGACTGAAGTATTGGAAGTATTGACACTTGGATTTGAGAATAAATTTTAAAACATAAAGGTATCAGAAGTATTGATATTTCAGTATCAATCTGCACATCATTAAACTGTGGCCACATTATGAGAGAGGAGCCTGAGGCTGTAGAGCACAGCAGTGTCCATGATTATTAAGTATTAACATCTGTCTAGCCATTATATGAAGCGTATGACCACTATAGATGATGTAACTGCTAACAGGAAGACTCTAAGTGGATTATTGCTGTTGTGGAGTGCTGTAACAATCATATAATAGTATGGTGCACTGGTTAGGCTAGCTACCAAACTGCTGCTATAATGTACTGTTTTTTGTAGCGTGCTGTGCTTGAGCTGCTCGTAATGAGCCAGCCTGCCTGACCAGTAAATATTCTGTTCTTATCCAGATAATAAAGCAGCACATCTGAAAAAGCCTTCGTCTAACATTAACACACAACGCAGAGTCAAAGAGGTTTATTTGGACCAGCCAGTTACAGTGAAACAGTTACAGTGTAACAGTTACAGTGTAACTGAGCCTGTTACACTGGCAGCAAGCAAATATTTATATCAGTGTTTTACAGAAAGGTTCAACATTATGACTCTGTTAGAATCATAGAACCCCTGAGCAAATATAATGTGTATGAATTAAATACAGCATAGCAGGCTGTAAGTGAGAGTGCTTCCACTATCACTGCTCCTCCTGGTGGATACAGAAGATATTACCACCAGTTTTCCCAAATGCTGCTCAGGGGCGTTCTTTTATATTATTGTTACTCTATTTATTCTTCTTTAGGGACGACACTGGGACCTGAGGACAGAAATTTCATTAAATGTGATGCGAATGACAAAGAATTGTTGAATCTCTGACTGTGATCATGTAATCAATAGTTTATATTAAGGGTTATGAGGACTTTATAGACAGCTTGGACGTGTACTAAAGATCTTTAGTAAAAAGTTTTACTGATTTTGTACTGCTGTGCCAGGCAAGAAAGGGGACCCCAATGCAGGACTCAGGAGGCATGAATTAAACTTGAACTCCAGCTTTTATTGCTTAAATAAAGCATGTAACAGGGCTGGTTGGGTACCAGCAGCAGCATAGCGCACATTAAACTTTGACCTGAGTTAACTTAACAACTGAGCAGGAGCATCCACAGCAGGAACAGTTGGTGATGGTGATCAGGACACGACAACAAGCAGGGGAAACTCAGCACTTAAATACATGAGGGCTGATGAGGGGAGCGCACACATCTGAGAAACACAGGTGAACAACACAACACTAATGACAAAGGGGAAGCAAACACAACCCACAGGGACAAGACCACTGCCCAAATACAACAGGAAACAACTAGAAGGAGACAGGAACGCAGACTTGACATACAACACTGGGAAAAACCAAACCCACAACAACACATGGGACAGACACTGAAGTATGCACAGGGAGCAGGAAATCATTACAAATTACCATAACCAAGAAATACAAAACAGAAACCAAACTATGAACCTAAAGAAGACAATTAAGAAACACAATGAAACCGAACCATAAGGGTGGAAACAAGTTTAACTTTGAATTCACACGGATTTATTTTATTTTTAGAGCTTATATGATGTCTATATTTATACTGTTGATGAAGCTCTGCAGTCATCCAGCTTCCTGTTTCACATAAAACAAGACACATAGGCAGCAGGTATTAGTACAAATAACAGAAAACTTACCAGAGAACCCATCTGAAATGATATCTTTAGGCACTTTGTTTCCAGCAGCTTGTCACAAACCCATCATCTCTTCCACTTTCTTTAGTTGAATCTATAAAAATACCAAAGAAAAAACGAGCATTTACATGTGATTATCGGTAATTTAGCTTTAACTATAAGGCTGATCTAAAGTCAAGACTGTGGACACAGCAGATGCAGATCATAATTTCACAATAATTTCATAATCAGTGATCATCAGTGGAACATCCTCAGATCCATCTGCTGCTTTATACACAGAAACTATTCTGACATCTGTTTATCTACAACGTAGCTAAAAATGAAGACTCTATTAATCCGCCTTAAGCCACTTCAAAAGTTCCCTTATTACAACCTGAGCTTTCACTTTCTGATTAAGAAAAGCTTTCACCTCTTCACCTCGCTATAAAAACACTGAAACTAAAAGGCCCACTCAGTGGGTTTACATGTAGATCTTCACTAACAAAGGATTGGAAGGCTGAAGAGAAGCTGCACATAGGGAAGAACTTTACATTATTCAGCGTTCCTGCAACAAAATAAGACTTAGACAAGCTTCTTTGTGCCGGATCAGAGGGAGAGAAATATATCCATGAATCTTTGTCCTCATCACTCCCAGAACGCTCTGTAAGCTGTAGGATTTGATAATAATGGTTACATAAAGTGAAAGTTGATAAGCTGCATTTATTTAAACTTTGTGCCTGCCTGCTGACAAAAAGAGTAACAGTAACCAAAGAGAGGGCTGTATACAAACGTTTTTCCACATCCAGCTCACAGCTCTGCTCTGAACACTGATGATGTTCATTCTCTTCATCAGCAGGATGATTGTTTGACAGCAGGAACATTTATTTTTTTCTGCTGACCAAGAAACCAGCAGCAGCACCAAGAAGCACAGCAACAACTATCAGAGCTCTGAGTCCTCCTGATGGACCTGCAGGTAGAAACAGGTGTGAGGTGTCAGCTGTCAGGTAGGTGATGAGTGAAGAACAGAATCCATCTCCTCTTCCAGTAGATTAAAGAAATAAATGAAATAAAAATGTTCAAAATATGAATAAAGTGTGAAATTTTGCATACTAAACACAGACATACAAATAGGCTTTTCTGTACTTTCATTTAAAAACAGGACTCACATAATCACTGCCTGGTTTTTCAAAATATTTGGAGTTACTGATGATGACCTCATATTTATGCACAGTGAGAACTGATATTGAGAACCTCCTGTCACCAAGCAGCTGCGTTGACTGCAGCGTTGCATTTCTCCAGGAGAGGGCGCTGTAATCGAAGCTTGGAGTAACGAACCTACTTTGGAACATTTGGTTCACAGTGGTTCACAAAAACATCCTTTACCTTCACTGCTGCGCTTTGAGTGCTTTGAGTGAGCGCTTAGAGGAGAAAGGCGAAATAAGAGAACTGCTCCATTTACCATTCACTGAGAGGGCTTCCGGTTTGCGGCTTTAAGCCCTCAGACCTGGAAAAAAGAAATAACGGAAAAACCGGAATCGTAGCGTCTTGGCTGCCGAGAAGCAGCGGGTAAGCCACCTGTGGAAACGGCGCTGAGATGCACTAAAAACTCGGGGTCATGGGTGACGTGGGTGTTTTTGAACCACACCTGCGCTTCAGAAGCTCCACTAAGCATAGAAAGGACAGCGCCGAGCGTCCCTACAGCGGAGACGAGCTTTGATCAGAGACTCAAACTCTGAACTTTAACCTCAGCACTTTTTAGGCTCGGACTCTGTTATTCACTGACAACACAGCGGACTCACACATCTATACAAACTCACACTGCAGCACTCTGGACCCTGCTGTTGGTCTTTGTGTTTGTCTCTGCAGGTGAGATTTACCTGCAGAATTATGAATTTTACCAGAATTTTGTGTGTCAGTGTGATGTGTTGTAGTGTCAGCAGTCAGTATCTTTGTGTATCTGTAGCTCCATAAAGGCAGCATGCAGAGACTCCCAGTGTCTGATAATCAGAGGCTGCTTTCTCTCTCAGATTGTGTTCACTGATTATCAGGACATGTTGTTGTTGTTGTGTGAAGCTAACATCTGCTAGTTCCTGAAACTCTGCATGTTTAGCATGAGGCTAAAATCCAGCTGAACCCTCAGTGGGTCACTGCTGACCTGCTGGATGTTCACAGGGTCAAATCAATGAAACCAACATGACTCAAAACTCAAACATCAAAGCAAATAAACAACATATTTAAAGACAGTCATTCTGATCATAGTTCCACTTTGACCTTTAACCTCTCTGCTCTGTGTTGTTTCCTCTTTAAGAGCAGAAAAACATCACAGCTGATCCTGGACAGAGGGTCATGTCGAGCTCCAAACAACATCACAGGTGTAAAGTGGAGCAGAGCTGATCTGGAGTCAGATTATATCCTTTTTATTTTTCTGAGTACTTTTTACTTTGACTCCCTACATTTTTACACAAGTATCTGAACTTTCTACTTCTTACATTTTCAAACAGACTCGTTACTTTTTAACACGTCAGATAAAAGTTTCCATCAAACATCAAACGATCTGAAGCTAAACGCAGGAATAATGAGAGACAATCATACTGGATTATCCTCCATCATCGGGCTTATCCTGTACAAAGGGATTAAATACACAAACCCATATAATTAATGTAACATTTATAGTGCTATAATCAGGGGTCACAGCGGGCCGGACTGAGTCCATAAGTTGAGCTCGCGGTGCAGAAACTACTGAACTGAAGAGGAGGAGCATAAATATGGAGCTAATTTCCTGCCAAAAGGTTGCACACAAAGAACACATGCTGCACACACACAAAACATATTTTACAAACTGTCCTCGAGCACAAAATGATCTCTCCTCCAATACAAAACAGCTTCTCCTCACATGTGAAACAGCTCTGCAGTAAGTTTGTGCCAAAGTCACTTTCCCTCCTCGACAGCAGGGGGTGCTATCGAGACAACTGAAACGCACAGAGAGCATTAATTAACTTTTTTCGTTCCCAATATTATCTGTTTTTACCTGAAACTGTTGCTGTTATATCTGATAATGAGGTCAAAATGCTGGATTGTACATTATATCAAGGTTTTTTCATAGTTCTGCCTGAAGCTGTTATTTCTAAATAAAAACTAATAAATAAAATGTCCCCATTGAGCACAGTTACAACCCAAGTAACACAATCACATCACAACCCTCTCCCCAGTTTGTTTCCACTTTCCCTCTTGACCCAACATTGTATCACAAAGACAGACACCATGTTAGTTAGTTCAGGATTTATTTATTCATCATCACAAAAATCATTCATTCTGTTCAAAGCTTCACACACCAAAGCCTCTCTGTGATTATTATATTCACTCTGCCTGGTTTACACTGACTGTCCACTTGATGGCGCAGTAGACCAAATGAAGCACCATGAAGCTTCAAGTCATGGGTTCATGAAGCTTCATCTCACCATCACTACACAAGACAGAACATGAACTATGAATTATAAACTATGGACCATAAAGCACACAGCAGGGCAGTGACAACAACACAAAGACGAGGACACGACAAAGAACAAGAGACAACACAGACAACACAGACAGTATCAACACAGAGGGATAATGAGGGAACAGCTGAGCATAATCACACAGATGAGACGAGGGGATCAAACAATCTTAATGATTAGTGTTGATTATGGACAAACTGGTTTGCACATAAGTCCAGTAACAGAAACCATTCAGGCTCAGATCAGGCTGTTCCTCCCAGTCTCGCCCCTCCAGGCCTCACTGTCATTGTAAGTGTTGAAGTCTCCCAGCAGGATGATGGAGCCCCCTCGAGCACCCCACCCAGCAACTCTAAGAATGGTGGTACTCAGTGTAACACTAACGCTGTAACAGTGTTACAGTGTAACAATGTTAATCCCTGAGTAACACCTCCCTGAGCCTGGTTCTGATGGAGGTTTCTTCCTGTTAAAGGGAGTTTTTCCTTCCCACTGTCACCAAGTGCTGCTCAAAGGGGGTCGTTTTGACTGTTGGGTTTGACTGTATATTGAGAGGTAACTGAAGGTCATCAGGGTCACTGTGAGGTCAAAGCTTTTAGCAGGGATGATTTTCATGTTATTAAATCTGAACCAATAAACAGCTGATGAAGCATCATCACAGGCTGAGATCATCAAGCTTCATTTTCCTCTTTCAGAGGACAAACTTTAACTGTTTACTGAGACCTTCACTCACTTTACATTCTGATTGATCATCAGATCAAATATGAAGATGATGTATTGATGCAGGAGGAGACCAGTTATCAGACATTATTGATCCTCAGATAGAAATTCACAAAACTCATCATTAAAATGTTTTCTCCTCCTTCCAGCTGTTTGTTTTTAAACATCATAATATTGTTACAGTAACAGAAAAATCTGTTGCTACTTTCCCACCGCTGAGGAGCCAGTGTTCGTGCTGTTCTCAATGAACCGGTGAAACGATTAAGAACAGGCCCGCGTTCCCACCGCGTTTCTGTGAACTGCTCCTTTACGTATGAGTGTGGGCGGGTCCTCGTCTGAACACGAAGCTGAAGCGCACAAACGTGGGAGAACACGCTCCCCTTTCTGTGCTGCAAATACGTTTTAGGGTCCAAACCAAACTACTGCAGCATCTGTGTGCAGCACAGAGGGAAACACAGACAGCGATTAGAGCAAGACGACAAGTACGCACTTTGTGTCCTTTTATCTGTGATATGAACTGATACAAAGCAGCAAGTTCAGCCTTAGAGCCCAACCTAATTCACAGCCGTGAAAATCGCTTCGCTTTTCTCATGTAATACACATGTAATATGGTAGAAAACTGGATGTTGAGACGGCAGAGTCACGCCCTTCTGCCGCTTTCGTCACGCGTTCTTGGTTCCAGACCAGCTAGTTTGCAGGGCCGGAGTTGAACCCGTTTTTCGGCCGAGCACCGAGTGCTTCCACAGTGGAAAACCCGCCTAACGGTTCAAATTACGGCACCGGCTCCAGAACCCTGTTGGTGAGAAAGAGGCCTGTGTGTGTGTGTGTGTGTGTAAAGATCAGAAACATCCAGTAGGTGGCAGCAGAGGAGCTTCATTCTGCCCAGCAACCCATGACTGTTTTCATCTGACCTTTGACCTTCAACATAACAGGAGAGGAAACAGAAATTAAATATGAAAAATATGAAGTTTAAAGGAAGAAGAAAACTAAATGAATGACTTTAATTATTGATGTTAAAGTTCATCAGTGAACTAAAGTGTCTCAAATCTTCCTGAATAATCGAGTGCATTCAAACATTAATGTGACCTTTAGGGTCAGCTGCTCTCAGGCTGTTTGTACTGATGTGTGACAGCAGGACGCTCTGACCCCTCACAGGAACGGGGTCAGAGGTCACATTTGTCCTCCATCTTGTCTGCAAGTGAAAGTGAAACTGCTGAGCTCCTCCTCCATCTTGTGTCTGATTACAGAGAGCTGTGTGCAGACTGACAGACACACTTTAGGAGAGTCCCGCCTCTAAACCAGTGACCTCCAACCTTTGCTTCATTCCAGGCTGACAGCAGTGAGACTGAACACCAAACACCTTGTTACGACCTTTTCTTCCTGAAGGAAGGTGAGAGCCTTCAACTACACACAGATGGTTCAATCTCAGCACAGGAGAGCTTCAGCAGCTTTGATGTGAAATGATTTGATTGGCTCATTTTTGATGGGGGTGGGGTTTAGTGGCTCTTTCATCTGAACTTTTTGGATGCATGTTGTTACTTCTTCACACATTCAAAGGTCCTTTCCTTTCCCATTCTTCAGAGGAAATTGTTGTTATTGCCTCTGATCAGCTTCTCTGTGACTGTCTCAGAGCAGCCATGTTTACCAGCTGCTCTGCTCTGTATCATATTTTCCAGACAGTGATTGGCTGTAACAGAGGGCCTGCTGGGGAGGATGAAGCTGACCAACACCGTCCTGACTTGATGTTTGTCCATCCATCCATTCTCTTATTCTCTTCTACTTACCCTGCAGGGTCACGCAGGGGAGGAGGGG
>JACBYM010000613.1:0-13216 GCA_013435755.1 Amphilophus citrinellus
ACAGTCATTCTGATGTTGATCAAACTTGATGCTGACGCACACTTTTCATTTTGATTGAACTGTGAAAGCTTTACAATACTTTCTGTAAACAATACGATCATTACAAGATAATCAGATACAATCATATTGAACAGCGGTCTCAAACTCCCGGCCCGCGGGCCGCATAAATATCAGACAATTTGGCCCATTAAGTTACTTCTTTGACATTTCGCTAACTCCTCTTAATTGGAGGGGAAGGTGAACTCCGCGGGTTGGGAGTTTGGGCACCCCTGATGTAGCTGCAGCCATAGAATATACAGGACCAGGGGCGAGGTGGTCATAGGGAGGTTCGGGAGGTTTCCCGAATCGGCCGGTGATCAGAATTTTTTTTTTAACCCAATTAGGCACAGCAGCGCTCGCGCGGCCACAGGTGCAGGCAGTGATGGTCGGTCGTGAACTTTTCGGCTCTACGAGCTCTTTTTTCATCAGGAGGGGCCACAAACACAACAGCCCAGCAGTGTTAATTTTGTTGATGAAATATTTTCGTCATAGTTTTCGTCAACGGCCCTTTTTTCATGACGAAAATGAGATAATTAAATAAAAACTACCTAAAAGGATAAAAACGATAAAGAAATTAACTGACACTTTCCTCAATGAATGCAAACGAGACGAAAATGCTTGGCAGGGACGACATCCAATCAGAACTGATTTAATTTTCTGATAGGGCGGGACAAGTTAGGAAAACATCCAATCAAACGCACAGTTGCGCAAATTTGCTCTAAACCAGGTGTTGTGCCAAAAAGTGATCGTCTGCCAAAAAGTGATTGCCAGAAAATGATTGCCTGTATTTAAACTGTTGTAAATTACTTGCTGATCTATAATCTGTGGGAAATATATCAAACATATCTCTCATGAATGATATCAAGTCATTTTGAGCGAGAAACAACATTTCTGTTACAAGGTAGAAGCTGCAATCAGTTTTTGGCAGTGACCTTTATATAGTCTTTATTTATCAGGGTAAAAACTGTCATTTATCTTAAAAATGTCTTATTAAAGTGAAATCTGGCCAAGAGGGCAGCAGAAAACCCAACAAATATAACATTACACTCTATAAAGATATTTGAAGTGACCAAAGAGGACTGGATTTATTATAATGTATAATGAGTCATAAACGTACTTGAAAAACAGGTAATTTCTTAATTTTATATATAAGCCCTTCATAAATCATACTGACTGCACCCTATTCACCAATATAAGCAAAGACATTAGACATAAAAGCACATAGAAACATCGGAAATCACTTTATGGGAGACGATCACTTTTTGGCACAACACCGGGAAGACCAAACTAGCCTGTGATTGGTCGTTCCTTCTGATAGAACTAAGTTATGTAAACAATGTCAGCAGGGAGAAAGAGAAGAGCCGATGTATGGACACATTTGTCCTTTGATGCTGTGACAAACAAAACGATGTGTAAACCATGTGGGGCGACTATCTCAGGTAAAAACACGACAAATCTTAAAGGACATCTGCAAACCAGTCACCCAGATCTCCATGCAAAGGTCAGCATTTTAATGTCATGCAGGGTAAAGTGTTTTTCCCAGTTTGTGTTTAGAGAAAATCTCCACACCGCGGTGGATTAGCCTTTATAATCTTAGTCCTGAACACTGCCCTGTACCTTTCAGAGCGTCCTGCTGTAAAACGCTGTATTATCTCAGTAAGGTGGTGTTAATGATCAGGTGTGTGGGAAGCAGGTGAAACGCTAATGTTAATATTATTAATAATATTCCATAACTTTAATAAATGTTTAATTTTGTGTAAGTGTGTATAATGACTAATTCAAGGGAACTGAAGAAAAAGCATTTACATTTTACACCCTTTATATTTTAGTCGACTAAATCAACTGTAGATTTAGTCGACTGTATTCTTAAGATAATTTCGTCGACTAAAACTTGACGAAAACTATTCAGATGACTAAATTATGACTAAAACTAAATTAGATTTTTGTCAAAAGACTATGACTAAAAAATTTGCTGTCAAAATTAACACTGCAGCCCAGCCAGCACACCATTAGGAGAGGTGAAGGGCGAGACACCAGCTAAGGGGGGGGTTGACGATCTTTTTCCCCCTTTTGCTGCTCCGTTGTACGATCAGATAAAAGGCCTCTCCAAACCAAGCTGCCGGGCTGAATTTCAACCCCAGCCTGCCCTGTACAGGACTTTGTAACATAGAGAAGAACAGAGGATTGCTTCATGAGATCTAACTTTGTATTTGTTGCAGAGATCAACAGGTTCAATCAGGTTCTTAGTGCAGTTTTTCTGATCTGACTCTTTGTGGACGTGTAGTTCCATTTCTCGAGGTGCATGTCGGTTATGTCCGTAGGACCGACGCAGAACTCTAAATCAGGCTTTATTAGATTGATGGATGATAATTTTTGCATATAATCCAGAAGAGTTACACTTATATATCATCATTTAATGTGTCCCAGAGTGCCGTTTCCTTCCACTAATGGGTTTGCAGAAATCACGTAAAAAGCACACACACAAATATATAGATATATAATCGAGCTCTTTTATTGATCAGTTTTCTATCAATTACTCCATCAATTAATCAAGTAATTGGATAAGATAATTTTTCATATTAACAATTCATCTGCACATTTTAACTTCCATTGGAATAAATAAACTACAATTAACAGGAATAGCCTATAGAAAACTTATAGAGCTCTTCTTGTAAAAGCAAATATGTAAAACTGACAGACATGACAGGCTCTAAAAAAATCTCCATTGGAGGCAGTTTAAAGCCAGATTAAATAAATCCATGATGATCGTGGTGTATTAATAAAATACAAGATCAACTTTAATGATTCCACAACGGGGGCATTTGCATATTACAGCAGCTAAAGTACAGAGAAGGATGAAGTAAAATAAAATGAAATAAAATAGAAAACACTATATACAAAATTACACACATATACATCATAACTATATACAGTATAGTATAGAGACAGTGTGTGGTGTGGAAGTGCTTGGGTGGAGGTGATTCTTTCTTTCTGGTATAACTTTCACAGCCCTAGAAAAGAGTGAAGAAGCAGAAAGTGAAGCTCTGATTGGTCCAGGGGCTTCTGATTCTGCTGCTAACGATACCATACGGGCCTCGACACAGGCTTCATTTGGACCCTTTGGCTCGGTACAGGCCTCAGGGCTTTGGTACAAGACGTAACATCACTACTCCAGGAATGGAGGCATTTGGAGGCTGAAATCGGCTCTCTGGGACACTTTTTGTAGTGAACTGATGAAAGCTGTGTCTCACATGGAGTGGATGTTAGTCCAACACATCAGACATGAGCTCTGCAGCTGTCAGTTGATGTGAGCATCAATGATTTGTGTTTCCTCTGCAGGTGAAGGTAGAAAGTGTGTGTGAGCTGATGTGAATTCAGCAGCATGGATCAGTGTGAGGACAGAGAGGAGGGAGTCCCTCCCTCTAAAACCACTCTGTGTGGGGAACATGAGAGCCAGACCAAAGCTCAGAGGTGAGATGACCATCTCTAACTGTCCATGACTCTTCTCCATGTCACAGCTCAGCACTCACATCACTGCTGCATCATTATTCACAGGAACCCACCTGGACCTGGACCTGGACCTGGACCTGGACCTGGACCTGGACCTGGACCTGACCCAGCTGTGTGTCCTTAAAGAGTGACCGGTCTAAAGGTGGCCTCATTAATTTTAAAGTGGAGCGTGCGTCTGCTGCAGAGAGGTGAGCTGTCAGTAACATGAACTCTTTGATTTAACTGCTTGATGTTGTTGGATAGAAACTGCAGTGCAAACACGTCGTTCCCTCAATCCCATTGAAACTGTCTCTGAAAAACAAGCCTTTGGTTTCTAAACAGCTGAAAATCCACTTCAGCAAACAGGAAGTGAAACCTGTTCCAGGTGGGCGGTCCCACCACCTGTCAGTCTCAGCAGACATCAGTCAGTTTAAGGCTCAGAGTCCAAACACTCTGTGCAGGAAGTGTTGGACTCTAACAGGAAGTGTGTGAGACGCCTCTGAGGGGCTTTGCTTGGTAAGGAGACACTTCACATCACAAATATTAATGGTGCAGAAAATCCACAGATCTGAGAACAGAAACATGTGAGATTGAGCCGCTCATTAAATGGAGACATTAACCTTCAAATGTGAACATTACAATAGTAGAAACAGATGTGAATCTGGTTTAAATGGTGTGTAAACAGCAGCGTGAGTGAACATGAATGAATGAATGTGATTGAGAGTTCAGCTTCGTACCTGCCTGTTCATTTATGAAGCTACGAGGAGTTTTGGGTGCCAGTTTTCCTCCAATAAACTGTGATGATGATTTCAAAGGATTCATATGAAATCAGGGACGGCTGTGCTGGACTTCAGGAGGCGTTCCCAACAAACAGGAAGTAAAGACTGAGCTGAATATTTGCTCTGTAAAATCATTCTTTGTTGTTGTTCTCTAACAGCACACAGCAGTCTGCTGTTGTGTTGTTGTTGGCACACAAAGCACCTGTGAGTTTACCTGCTGAGGCTCCAACACTAAAGAAGGATGCAGGTGGCCGCACTGATGCTTGTTCATCATTTCACCAACATGAATCTGTGCAGGAAATGTTCTTGTTGCTCTTCTTCTTCTTCTTCCACACGCTCTGATGTGATTGGAGGACAGTCAGCCAATCACAGCTGCAGCAGGTCACATGTTCCACGCAGACACAGATCATGTGGGAGCATCATGTGATCCTAAAGTGTGTGAGTGTCCATCAAAGAGCTTGAGGATAGTTTGACAGTGAGGTTGGAGTTTGCACTGAGCTGACTGCATCACACTCAGAGGGTTTCTAATATCCTGAGAAGATTTCCTGCTCTTTGTGTTTGTTATTGTGAGCTCTGAAATGTCAGAGTCAGCAGGTGGAATCAGGTTTCTCTGATCCCTGATGTGGATCATGGTGACCTGGTTTCTAGTTTCCAGCTCAGAGATCAGCTCAGTGGACAAAGAGAACTGTAACTCAGTTCCTGCGGTTAATGTGAACTCACTGAGTGTTTGTGGTTTCCCTCTCAGACTGACTCAGGAGGAAGAGGAGGACAGAGCAGAGCCTGCAGGATCCAGCTGTCCGTCCATGAGGAGTGACCGGTCCAAACCTGAACCTCCATTCTTCAGTGATGGACCAACAGAGTAAGAGAACTGTGATGAGCTCCTTCACATGTTTCTGTGTTCCTGATAAATATGAGCTGAAACATCCTCAGATTGTTCCACAAGTCCTGAAGTTTGATTGAAAGAAACAAAGAAGGAAACAATCTTAGACTCAGTCATTAGTGTTTGAGCAGAGCGATGCTCATATCTGTGGGAGCCTGTTTTATTGAAAGATCAGAGCTGCTCTGTCTCTCATTCTCATGTCTTTGTGTGCCATCTTTGAGAGTGAGCTGTTTAAAGAGTCTGGGGGGGTCCACACAGGGACCCAGGGTAAACGTCTCAGCAGCTAAAGGCCTGGATCATATGGGGAGTGTTACTGAGACCACCATCAGGAGAACACTGAGCAGCAGTGGGTGTTCATGGCAGGGCTGCACTCCAAAAAACACCGCCTACAGCTAAATGTCATGTGGACGAGTCACATGACAGGAAGTGAGGATGACTGAGCAGAAAGAATCCAGAGTTTGTCTCTCTGTGAAACATGGTGGAGGTGGTTGGGGCCTGTTGCTGTTCCAGAAAGGCTCACCATCATTAATGCAGCAATGAAGTCTCAGTTATAGCAGCAACTCAGAGCAGCTGGATGTGAACTGAGTCTCAGGAGAAGCAGAGCAGGAAACTGGTGAAGGTTGTAGAGGAGGAGGGCAGACATGTCAATCATCTGTCAGAGGGAGCATGTGGGAGGACAATGATGACCTCTGAGTGAGGCTAGCCAACAGCTAATGTAGCTCATGCTCACTGCTGTCTGTGTGAGTCTGTAACTGTGCAGCCTGCATGTTGTGTGCTTCTTGAAGGGTTAAGTTGTACTGATGTGTTTCTGGTTTGTGTGCAGTTGTTGAGTCCTGGTTGGTGTTTTTAGCTGTAGTTGTGTGAGGCCTACTCCTGCTACAGCTGCAGCTTTCATATTCCGTTGATTTCCTGCAGGTTCTCATCTTCTTTCGCTTGGTAGGTTCGCATCTCTTGTTAGCACGCTGCATTGCCTTGTTTGGTAGGCTAGTGTTTGTCTGTGTGCGACTGTGACTGAATAAGGTGAGTCTTTCTTTGAGTTGTGGTCATGTGTTGTGATTTGGACGGTCTGTGCCAGATGCTGACACCAGTATGGTGTCTGGTGGTTCAGGCCTGTGGAGGATAAGAAGAACTGAGAGTTCAAATCATGAATGCTCTGGTTGAACAGGAGCATACTTGCTGAAGAGTCTGATTGGCTTGGGATCAGGTGGACTCAGCCACTGAAGGAGGAGAGAGAGCTGCTTTTTTAGTGCAGCGTGCCAGGAGAGAGCTGGCGGATCCAAAGAGCTGCACCTCACTCTTACTCTGTAGCTCTAGATGGTAAAGCTCTGGAGGCTCATTGATCACTGAGCTTAGAGCAGAGCTCAGACTCTCACAGTGTTGTTGGAGCTGCTGTCTCACCACTTTTATTGAGTTTGTGGCAGAAAGTACAGGCAGCATTTCATGTGTGTCTCTAAAAGTGACCATCAATCTTCTGTGGAAGACGTGTGTCCACTACACACAGAGAGAAACAAAGGCTGCAGGAAAAACCCTCCAGACCAAAGGCTATGTTTCTCCTCTCTGGAAATATTTTTCTTTGAGGTGACAGTGCTAACCACTGATCCTGATCATTATTGACGGTCAGGCACATTTAAAGCATGAAGGCAGGCCGGAAATAAACGAGCTTCCACGTGGCAGCGCCCTGGTGTGAAACCAAGACATTATGCCGGTTTCTGCACCACTCTTGGGGCGGTTACCACCTGTGCTGCATTGATGACGATTGAAGGGGGTCTGATTATAGTCATGGACAGGCGAGGATCCCCCAGGGTCCTGTATGGACTAGTTTTCTGTAATTATTGCTGTATCTATAAAAGTGAAAGCATTGCCTGTGGGATCATTGTGTTTTAGGTTTTGGTCGATCATTTTATTATAGCAAATAATCTGATCTCAGTACTGAACAATAAGGTGGTTATCATTTTGCCATAATGGTGCAGCTTGTCGTTCCCGGCAAGGGAGACTAAGAGCGCTCCAGGAGTGATCCTTTGGGAAGAGCTGGATAAACCAAATGAATTTTTTCTTGGAAGAAGGCAGTGTAGCTGACTGAGCCAGTTTAGTAAACAGCAGGAAGCTTGACCTGGGACCTTATGTGTACAGTACCAACTCTATGCTGATGAAGAAGAGATGCACGCCCTCTGAGATTCCTGCCTCAAGTTTTAAACTATGACCTCAGTGGGTTTGTAGCAGCTCACAGTCTGATCCAGGTCACTTTTGTGTGCTCTTATCCAATGAAACCTTTGTGGTGGTTATGCTTTCATACCGGGATGTGCAATCTCCTGTTGGTGGTTTGGTCATCAGGCGGGGAGAGTCTGATCTGCATGATCTTGATGGTAATAAGGTTTTCTACACCAGAGCCTCAGACAGCTCTGTGGGGTCTGAACAGGTTCATATGGTTTCAGCCTTGTTCGTTGTCTGCCTGTCATGACAAACAGCTGAGACTGACCTCTCCATAATGCATGTTACTATCAGAAACAGCGCATCAGAGCTACACGTAAACATTCCCGTGTTCATAACACCCATCGTGTTAATTTCACACGCCAAAGTTTTATGTGTCCACACTATGGTGTTAAAATAACATTGTGAAAGTGTTAAAAGATTGACACCATTTTTTGTTAAATTAACACCAGACATTGTTTATATTCAACATACCATGTGTCCATTAACATACCGTGGTTGTTGGTTTTAAAAAATATGTTAAAGTAACACCAGTCTAGTGTGCCTTCCAAAACAAAAATGTGGTGTTGAAAAAGGTAAATTATGCACACCACAGTTGTCAATACAAACCAAATCCAGTGAAAGAATATAATAAACATTACACCAGCAATGAAAAGTTTAACTTATTAAACCCATTTACTATATTCAGACCTTCAGCACGCTATATTAAAACAGCAGCTGGGCACACTCTATGTATTTCTTCACGTAGCTGAAAACCTGCCTGTCGTAAGGCGATAATTATATCAGCTCCGGAGATAAGCTAACCGCAACAATCATCACAATCTCTATCTGCAAGCATTAGATTGTATCATAATACTCTGTAATGCCTTTAGCATTCAAAGAAATGCTCATCATCCTGACTATGATGTTAACATTTTTTGAAAAACCGGCATTTTATTTTCCGTACTTGTACGGACCAATCATCCACTATGGTATTCGTTCCAACGTTTTTCACCCATGAAGCTGTGGATACACACGGCACATTCAACCTGGGCACGACCTTAAGACCTCCCTGAATCTAGTTCACTATGGGTACTCTTTACGCGGACACACTGAATCCTTTGGAAAGTAAAATTCTCCAATGAAAAGCCCGCTGCCTCTGGTGTTTTTACCAGTTTTGTTTATGTTCTTAAAGTTCTTACAGATTTCTTTGAAGAATGTGTTACTTCAAATCTCATACACAACAGGATGGTGGTCTATTTTTCTGCTTGCATCTTGGTAATGACTCTCCGCTGATGTTTTGGACTCAGCTTCTTGTCTGTAAATACAGACTTAAAGAGTTCTTGATGTTCGAAATTCAATGCTTTAGAAATAAGTCATACCTCTGTTATTTTTGGAGGAACACAATATTGACATTGAATCAGAGAAGAATTACCCTCCAGTAGCTGTGTTTCTTTAATTATATCTCCAAACAATCAAGGTTGTATTGGTATGGGGCCCCTGACGATTCGCATTGAGGCCAATTTTCCTTGTCCCATCCATTGGCTTCCCTCGGTCTGTTTTCTCTCACGGATCCCTAGTTAAAGCTGTGTCCTTTTGAACGTGTGTTTACATCTATGGAAGTCCTAACCCTGTACTGAAAAAGAAGCTGAAGTTCTACTGCCAACACCTTCCAAACGGTCCGGCATAATTCAACTGCGTAATTGTTTGAACAATGAAACTACTGCAGTGCATTATAGGAATTCTCTTTTTACACCAAAAGAAGGACAAGAATGGGCTTTTGTGCCACAGCATTAAATGTTCGAATAGAGCTCTTTTGTGCGGACCCTTAGGCTTGGTCATCTCACTGATATGACTGAGCTTTGTTTTATCAGTTAAACAAATCGACAACGTAATTTGCTGCTGAACTATTAACCAAGCCCAAAACGCTTGCATGCCAAATTATCACCGTAACTGAACCATGAACCCCTCATGGTGTATCAGAACATGGGACCTTATCCCTCTGTTCTCGAGACATTCAAGTCATTACCAAGAGGCGCACGTTACGGACCAATACACCGTACTTCTTTAAGTTCGCTCTTTGGCCATGGAAAAAGGACAATCGATGAAGTTCATCAAACTGAATTGAGTTTAGTGCAAATTTCTCTAAAATAAAAACCATACAGCCAAGTTTATGGTGAACCTTTGGGTCCCATGTGGATCTTGCCTGTTTCAAAATCCTCGTCTACAGGCTGTATTTGGAGTGCATGTTCTTGCTCTGTGAAAACCATGAGCGATTTTGAATAGGAACCATCATGCTTGTCTTATTTCATCCCCTTTCATGACACTTACATGTGAAAGAGGTTACTGAGTTCTTGGTTGGTCGACCAATTGATCAAGAGTTCTTAACATAGGTAATTACTAATTTGTTCATTAACAGGAAATTTGACTGTATACACCTGTGCTTTGTATCCAATCCGTGTATATAACTACTTCACGAACTGCTCTTAAAAAAAACAAATGTGTTCAACAATTTCCATTTTTTTCACAATACTTTTGCCCATCTTTCTTTCCGTGTAAGGTGGTTGTGAATGGATTTTCTATGTCCTCAAACCCGTTCTGACTGTTTAAGGTTTGGGTCATTCACCCTCAGATTGAACGATACACTTATAAGAACGGCATCTTTGTGCTTGAATATGGACATCACTTAACAACCTCCTCCATTGAACCAAGTTACAGACTGACAATATTTTCAGAAAACTCCCGATGCTTGAACTTGGGCCACATAACACGAGCTACACATATCCCTTAATTGCTTCTTTTTTCAGCATGAATTGTTGTACCAACACATGCAACAGAGGCTAACTCAATGGGTCATGCGCAGAAACATCCTCTGTCTCAACAGCTTCTGTACAACCTTGTCTTGAATAAACATACATCTGTGTCAAATGTGTCTCCATGTGCTTTCAGCAAGTGCTTCTTGAAACCCAGAATACGTGTAAAAAACAGGATTGAACCAGCCCATGTTCCCCAACTTCAAACGCACCTTTGTGCCCTGGATACCACGCATGACTAAATTCAAATGATGGAAAAGGTTGAACAATTCTGTGCTGAACTTACATAATGTAACGTTAGCATACTTTCACGTGTTGTTAATACTCAACTTCTAATTTGCATTGACTTGGGCTTCTGTGTTGTTTGTCAAAATCAACTGCCATATAACACGTGTTTGGCGAGTGTAGAAGTGTGAGGAGTGGCTGCTCATAGGACACAGCAAACCGCGAAAGTGTGCCTTTAAAACCAGTCATCGAAGGCAGCATGAGTCGTGCCACAAGGGAATGGCTCTGATCCAGGATGAGGTAGATATTTCTGTATCCTGCTCTTCTTTTCTCCCAGCGAGAGGAAGAGGGAAGGGCATGTGCCAGATCCAACTTTTGCAAAGGAATGTCGCATGTTGTCCCACTATGATTGATGACGACAGCATGTTAGAAATGATTGCTGCTTTCCCACACAAGCAACACATTAAGGACATTTATTATTCATTATTTCGGTTTTTTTTTGTTTTTTGGGGGGGGGGGACAGTGGTTAGCACTGCGGCCCTTCAGTTATTATTACCATCTGGAAGGGGCTGGGTTAGATTCACCCTTGGCCCGGCTTCCCTCCTCCTCTCCCTGTGTTCGAGTTTGCAGCTTCTCCCTGTGTCTGCCGGGGTTCCGTCGGGTACTCGGTTTCCTCCCCACAGTTTCCAACACAGCACTCTTAAGGGGTAGCGTTTAATCTGGCACTCTAAATACCCATAGTGTGTAATGTTCAGTGGGGATGTTGTCCTGTTCTCCTTGTTGTGCCCTGCAACAGGCTGGCCGGGACCTGTACCGGGTGTACCCTGCCTATGCCCTATGGCAGCTGGGCTAGACCTCCGCCCCTCACGCAACCCTGAATAGGCTACGCCGACAGTGGACTGGCATGGGTGTGATATTTCACTTTGTAAATTTAGTTTATGAACGTGGGACATATTTAACGTAAGTGAAAGCAAAGGTATTCTATGCCCATAAAACAGACCTTTCATGTAATTGAAACCGGTAGCAGCCTCAGTGCATCATTTCCTGTCGTTTGCCCCTTCGCGTGTGGAGGCAAGAGGGATGAACAGCAGGCGAATAGCTGCAGAGTCACTATCCCATCTAAGAAAAAACACAACACCATCTTAAGAATCAACAGCATGCAAAGATCATATGTGGAGAGATCTATCCAATACCTTACCCAGCCTCACGTGATTTCTCCTGAGTGGATCAGAATGGTATCTAGATGAGCACTTTCGAGGTGTGCTTGACGTGGTTACCTCGGTTTATAGAATGTTGGCCATCCTTGCGAGCTTGCTGAACTTCCGAAGATTGTCTTCTCCAAAGAGCTTGATGAAGTCCTGCTCAATCTAGCCGGGAGGAAAAAAGCCCATCACAATCATTCAACACAATCAATCAGTGAATAAATCTGTCGACGGTGTACAAGCATGGTGTGATCCAAGAACCTTGGGACGAGTGTCCAGATGCGTGATGACGGTTCCAGATCATGACAGCCTATTCTGTCTATGCTGTTAATGGCCTCATTTCTCTGACCAACTCTGTCTGATGGAATGTTATCCTGGGACATGCTTTGCAACCATCACCAACAGCTGTTCGATGTCAGGTCTCCCTCCGAGTTCTCGGGCTCGCCTGATGAGCAGACTGGAGCTCTCTTGAAGTCACTTGCAGTGTTACGCTGAACTGTTTTCACTCGCTAGGCCAGATAGCCCTGTCCACTGAGAGGATCATAGTTAATGCTCCTATCACAGAACAGACAAGACACACCTGTCTATTACATTCCATTCAAAAGGAAAATTACAGCTGGACCTGCATGGTAACGACATGCCCCCCCCCCCAAAAAATCTAATAAAATGTCCATAACCGATTTTGACCCAAGAGAGAACTCCGGGTTCCATGCAACACTTAATACCCACATAGTGCCCGCTCGGTGAGCCTATCTTTCCAAACTGGGGAAGAGGGTGACAATCCTCGGGCGTTAGTATCTGTTTGGAAACGTTGCAGGAGGGAATCTCCTAAACTCAACAATTCAAGAAAACTTTGCCCATTTCACATTAGGGATTAAACCAAACACAACGTGCAAAGGGTTATGAAAGAATTATACATTTATGTATTCAATAAGTAAACTTAACACCTCTTTAGCCCTTTCTCGAGCAATTACACCACATCTGATACATCATCATGTGTAATTGTTTTCCACAACACAAATTCTGACCCACTTCTGTGGCTTTCATACTGTGTGTTTTAACTAAGATGAAATTCACAGTGCACCCAGTTGCAAAAAATAGAAGGTTTAATTCTCGCCCCCATTACAGTGGCTTGAGGCTATTGATTTACATTTTACTATGACTTTCACTTCATACTCCGCCACTAAATGTTGGGACAAGTTTCTTTCTTGTTTGATCGAGCGATCTCTGGGTCTTGTGTCCTCCTTTTATTAATCTCTCCCTGGTTTCTTGGTGCCATGAGTACATCGATCAATCTGCACCGATTTCACGTCATCTGCTATGAAGTCTTTACAATAATGGAGCACCGTTCGATGTTCCAACCTTGAACCCCACTCACTTTGTGCCATCTCACTGTCAGGCACTGGTCCTTCAACCAGTCGTCTCTCTTCGTGTTGGTGTTCTCTGTATCACTGAGAAGATGATGATTGTCTGAGCTTGGCGCGAGGACTGCCGATGAATGAGCATTTCCGAACTCGAAGGAACGCATCTGGGACCTCCACTTGATCACCGGGGCCACTGCTAAAATTTAGAACCTTCATTATGTTATAAACAAAAGTGAAT
>JACBYM010000614.1:0-19786 GCA_013435755.1 Amphilophus citrinellus
AAAAATAGAATACAAAAAACCCTAACTGATTTTAAAATGATTAGCTCAAATATTAACTAACAAACCCTCGTAGTACCATTAAAAACAATAGTGAATAAACTAAACTGTGTTGGAAACATCATCATCCCATCAGCAGAAATATTAAACCTTTTAGTCACCATGGTAACACTGAATTAACTGCACATATTTGTAAAAAGGTAAATATTTACACATTTATGGAGCCTGGGGTGCGCCCTTACAAAAATCATGATCTTTTATTTTAAGCTTATTTAAACTTAAAATAAAACAATAAACTCAACGTGAAAAATAATGATTATAATTCAGGTTTCATTATTCTGTCTTTAGATGATGAAAAAGATCAATAACATTTAAAAATGTTATAGAATTAATATTAAATTTAATTAATGTTTTAATTGAATTAAAATATTAAAATTATTCCCAATTTCATAGGGAGTTACCCCTCTCTACCGCTCCACTGCTCCCCACTGATCCTCACTGCTGCCCATGGGGTGTAGGTGCCCGTGGGTCCCGGGGTGTGTGGCCGGATGTCTTGGCGTGGTTTTTGACTTGCTCCCTTGGCGGCTGTGGCTTGGGGATGGCTTGGGCCTCTGGCTTTCTGGGCTGTTGCCCTTTGACTGTGGGGGCTCCATCTGGGGGTTCCCTCCTTCCTCCTCTGGGGTGTCCACGCAGTTGCCATGAGGATGTGTGGCCTCAGGTCTTCTGAGCTCCTAGTGGGCCGTTGATGGCCTGGGTCCCCTGGGTCCTTCCCTATTTGCCTCTGGATTGTGGGGGGCATGGTTGCAGTTTCTTGCCCTCATTATTGAGTACATTCCATGACAGAGACGCATACACACATTACTGCAAACAGCAAAATTGTGTGTATGTTTGTATATGTATATACATATGTATAGATATGTGAATGTGTGTATGTGTGTATAGCTACTTTTCTTTAATTATTTTTTTCCTTTCTCCTCTGCCCCCCCCCCCCCCCCCCCTTTTTTTTTTCTTCTCTGTCTTCCTTATTTCCTGTCAGGCCTGGCATCAGTAACTAAATAAAAAAAGAAAAATACAAACATTAACAAGAATAGCCTATAGAAAACTTATAGAGCTGTTCTTGTAAAAGCAAATATGAAGAGAAAAAACAATGTGACATACTGACAGGTAAACAGGTTGTTTGCGAAGGAAGACACTTGAAACAATTTAATTAAAAAAGTAAGTCATTTAATATATTAAAGAATCAGGAACGATCTCCCTCTCCATATATGCACCGTTCAGATGATACACACATTTAATTCTTTACTAAAAACACATTTCTTTTCTTTGGCATTTGGCTGCAGTGCTGCCTCCTTTTAGACAATTGCATTTTATGGTATTTTTGTGGTATTTGTTTTAAATGTTTTTACTTATTTTATGTTATTTATTGTCTGTTAATGTTTTTATTTATTTATTTTTATTTGTTTTTATTTTTATTTGAGTACATTCCTTGGGGTTATAGATCTTGTATAACACTTTGGTCAACGTCGTTGTTTTAAATGTTCTATATAAATAAACTTGACTTGACTTGTAAAAAGGCACATTTCCTTATCAGGGCACAGTGGGGAGCAGTTACTGGTATCCAGGAAAAACTAGTCCAGTTGTATTGTACTGATTTTTCCCTGCTGCCTTTAATTTGAAAAAATGACTCTTGAACTGCAGGCCTTTGGGATCAATGTTTAAATTTTAATAGAACCTGTTGTCTGATCAGGTCTAACTATTCAACATAATTTTATTTATTCATCTAGAAATGATTCAATTTATTCAGATAAAAAAATAAAAGGAATTAATGCTCTGAAATCAACATTTGACACAGATTTAGGTCAGAAACCAGGAAAAATAAAAATATATGCTAAAGCTCACACAGCCTATGATTATTTATCCTGGAATCCTACAGTTTAAATTTGCACAAAAAGGTTTTAGAGTAACTCCCTCCTTTTAGTCTCCAGAAACACCCAGTCAGCCAGGTTTCAGACCGGCCCCCAAATGTTATATTTGACATTTCTGAATTAAGCCATTTATTTTCTCTCTTTTTGTTAAAATTGATTAAAAAATAAAATAAAAAATACAAAAATAAAAAATAATAAAAACAATAGACATTGCAAATGATATTAGTTTTCATTCTCTCATTATTCGGTTATCTTTCAATGACAGCATTAGTATTTGGGTTCTCATTAAGCATGTTATTGAATGTTATTGTAATGGGAAATTTGCCAGAATTACAGATATTATTCTTGTCCTAATTGTTAAAAAGAAAAGGAAAACTAATTGGACTTAATTCTGTCTTACATCATATAAAAACAGCTTTCTGTTTAAGAGTGACACAGTTTTAGTGTTAGTGAGAGAAACCTTGATTATTTGGGTTTTATGACTTCATTTATTTATTGTGTACTTTGTGTATCTTTATTGGTCTTGTACTGAATATAACACCATGTAGTGCAGTCAGTCAAAATCAGTCAGGTGAGTCTGAAATGTTGTGGTAATTCTCAGGTCAGAGGTCATACTCACACTTCCCTCCTTTGTCGACCTTTTACACAGAGCTCACAGCAAAATAGTTTCCTGTGATCATCAAACTGAAATCAGGATGTGTCCGTCCTTAGACCTCATGTCAACAAAAAACAATAATTAGCGTTATAAGAAACAAAGCAGATTATATTCCTGTGGCCTTCCAATGATAAATTATCCAAACAGATTATGAGTCAGATACTGAGAATGTTCAGACTGGAACTGAAACATTGCAGCCAGTTGTTAAAACTTTCTTTTATGATAAAGCTTATAGTTAGGGCTGGATCAGGTGACCCTGAACCCTCCCTTAGTTATGCTGCTATAGGCCTAGTCTGCTGGGGGGTTCCCATGATGCACTGTTTCTTCTCATTCACCTTATTTACTTTGTTTATACTCCACTCTGCATTTAATCATTAATTGATATTAATCTCTGGCTCTCTTCCACAGCATGTCTTTTCTCTCCCCTCAGCCCAACCGGTCGCGGCAGATGACCCCCCCTCCCTGAGCCTGGTTCTGCTGGAGGTTTCTTCCTGTTAAAAGGGAGTTTTTCCTTCCCACTGTCACCAAGTGCTGCTCATAGGGGGTCGTTTTGACTGTTGGGTTTTCTCTGTATTATTGTAGGGTCTTTACCCACAATACAAAGCGCCTTGAGGCGACAGTTTGTTGTGATTTGGCGCTATATAAATAACATTGAATTGAATTGAATTGTTATTTTCCTGCAGTTCCTTGACCTTTGACCACTAATGATGATGATGATGATGATACTTTATTGATCCCACAATGGGGAAATTACAGTTAATGTGTTTTGGTTCTTCACTGAGAGCCTGTCACTGGCCGCACCTGTTGTTATCGACCCCCACATTGGAGAGGACACCTGTTGATGACCCTCCTCCTGGGCTCAGACTTTACACAGAGGTCAGGGGTCAAGGAACTTACAGATCACCTGTTTGTCAGATGTTGGGCCTTCTTATTGAGCGTCATGTAGAACCAGGAGCCTTTTCTTGAGTCCTTAGAGCTGTTCAGGAGAGTTGGCATGAGCTTGAACACCTTGAACTGCACCAGTTCCTTTATTGATAACTGATCAGAGTCCAGTCTCCTGCAGCCCCACTGATGTTGTTCAGGCTCCTGTTACAATGAAACTGAGAAATCTTTGTTAGTCAAGTCTTGAATTGATTTTAATTTTCTCCTAGTCTATATCCCTCCTTTTGAGACATAAACTTTGTGAATACACAGAGGCCTCCTCATTCACACTTTTACTTCCAACTTTTAATAACAATTTCATGCCCATTTCTTAGTCTCTATTTTATTCACACAACACTTTTGTTACAATTTTTTCTGCCAATGTATACCATAAGAGTTAATCCAATCACTCAATGATTTTCAATCCTTACTTTATCTCAATGAAACTACCTTAGTCTACGCTACAAGAATGTCAATATTTTAACCGTCTTAGGCAGCTATGAGCCTCTGTCCGTAGGCCAACGCAAGCGTCTACCCAGAAATCAGCCTCTGGTAAGCCGACAGATAAATTGACATCACTCAGTACTTTTTGTAAAATTATCAGTATTTTCAATGTCTCTCATGGTATAAAGCCAATTCTATCTCTACCGTTCTTCGTGCTGTGGATATCAGGAGTTATTTCTATTCAACAGAAAATTTTCCAGCTACACACAGTTCACAGTATTTTAATAAATAAATTTAATCAATAGCCTAATGCTATAGGGCAGTTTTACATTTCCTTCATCTCTCACAATCCTTTTTCACTCATTTCAACTCTTATCACTTCACTTATTTTGTTTCTTTTACCCACTATTTTTAATTCTTAATGTCAACCCCTTTTTATTTTTCTGATGCTTTAATATGTGCAAATTTCAAACAGTTTATTTAACAGATTCTCTAAAATTTGTTCTCTCGTGACCTTACCTCCTCCTCACTCAAAAAAAAAAAAAAAAAAAAAAAAATTAATTCCCAATTTTGCAGAATTCAGTTATTTAAAAACAACAGGTTTCTGCTTACCTTTTTATATGAGGCCCCCTGTGAGTGTTTTGAGGAGTTAAATTCCCCTTCGTCCTCCTTTGCCAATCATCCTCCTTCACAAATCACCTGTCATTATGTGTTATCAGTCCTTATCACATCGGGGTCACCATCTGACAGGTAAACAGGTTGTTTGCGAAGGACGACACTTGAAACCCTTTAATTAAAAAAGTAAGACATTTAATATATTAAAGAATCAGGAAAAATCACACATGCATGTGACTCAGAGTAGGAGACAGGCCTGTGTGCTCTCTCTGAGCCCGTTCCTGTCTAACCATAACATCTTCATACTGCCACTTATCTATATGTAAAATGGCCTTGACTTCGGTCTTGTTCAACCTGGTTTTTCATGACCCAGATTTCTCTCATCAGCGGTGGAGTCATAAAGCACATCTTCTTCCTCAGGTTTTCATTTGTCATATGGAGAAGTCTTGTCCAGATTAATAACAGAACATGGTGATGTTGGTGATGTATTAATTGTACTTTCTGTGGTCGAACCTCCAAGATAAGATGCACTGAGGTACAGAAGTTAGTCAGCACTTTCTGTCTGTTGCTCTCTGTCTAATGTATTATTTAATTGTTTATTATTCGGTTGATCCACTGTTTATTAATTAACTTGCTGGAGTTTATTTTTAAACATTTGTCATTTATTCATTAAAAAATAATCCCTAACAATACTCAGAGATGGAGAAAGATATAAAACAGAAAGGACAGGACAGAAAGGCTGATTATATTCAAAGAACAGTGATATCCATAGAAGAAAACCTGCCAGTGGAGTTTGATTGCAGAAACTGGGTCTCTACAGGGTGACAATTTTATTTTATTTTGGTGAAACAGAGTTACAAATCATGGTGTTGATCCATCTCAGCACTGCCTGGTGATAGCAGCATATCAACTGTTTGGCGGATCATGTGAAGCCACCATGAAATGATAACTTTACTGCCTGCTTCCATTGAACTTTCAGCCTCTCTTGAATCATCTTCTCATGAAGCCCAACTTTAAAGTGAGGTGTTGTGTTTTGAAAATCCAGTCCTGTGAAGCCATCTAGTGTTCCTATTCATTACTGTAGGGTCCCTGTTTGTAAAATGTGTGTTTATAAGGGTTTAGTAACAGGTGGCAGTAGTGGATAAGAATAAACAGCCTTTTAGAGCCACCGCTAACCTCTGAGTGTTTCTGTATTTGTTGGGTGTGTTGTTAAGGTTTGTACATGTTATGTTGATATCATTTTCTCTATTCTATATTACTTTTGATTTCTCTCTCTTAAAAGGTTAAAAGGTTTTATTATTAAATGGTGGCTTTGCTTCCACAGAGCCATAAAAAGAAGCTTCGACTGATATCAAACAAATGTGGTAACGTGCCTCAGTGGTAAAAGGATCAATGTGTCATTATATCCTTTTATATGACCTATAATATGACAAAAAAAAATCATTTAACACTGTTTCTTTTGTGGTTTATATTTTTATTTTAAATGTGTAAAATGTGAATCACTTAAAGAATTAGTAAACAAATGATGATAATTAGTAAACAAACCAAATGAACTGTAACGATAATTATTTTACAGTTTTTGAAGAGGGGGACGGACTGCTTTTTAATGAAGGAACCTGATCACACACAAACCTCAGGAACAATGGCTGCTGTTACTGTGAAGTTTATAAACACAAATATAACACAGCAAAAGCAGGTTTATCAACTTTATGACCTATTTTTAAAATCTCTTTTTCATTAATTGCTTTGACTTTTAATGCTTTAAAATATTTGAACCAGGTGCCACTAAGTGAACTGCTGTGTAACACAGAGGAGGAATGTTTACAGTTATTATCATTCACACTCTTTTAAAATGATCAGGGGCTTATGAGAAACACTTCTGATTTCCTGCTGTTTGTTTGGCATCTTAACATCTACACAGTCTGGTTTTATATCTGTCCTCTTACATTATGTTATATAAATCATATTTTCCTAATGTACAGGATTCTGTGTGCATCGAGGCTTGTGTTGATGACATTTGGTCTTCCAGTCTGAGTATTTCAGATCTACGGGGATTTTCTCCAACATCTGTAGGTTTATAGAGATTTATAGAGAATAGTCCACAAAAGATCAAATACTTAGTGAGCACCGGTTTTATGGGACAAACGGTCTTGATGATACCAGAGATCAGAGGAGAATAATCAGACTGCTTTGAGCAGATATGAAGACATTAATACAAATAACTTCTTCTTACAACTAAGATATGCAGAAGAGCACCTCTCAACACACAACACATCAATGGGCTCCAGCTACAGAAGTCCATAGTGGGCGTTGTCTCTCATAAAACAAGAGCTTCAAAAAGAAAAAGCTAAATGGGAAAAACAGCAACGAGAACTTGAAGAGCGCCTCATTGCAGTAACGAGAGCAGCAGCTCAGGAAAAGGCTGAATTACAACAGGCTGAGAAGAAGAAACAGACACAGTGAGATCTGAGACTCGTGCTGCTGCAGAAAAACTCACAGGAGCAGTTTTAGAAAAGTGGCTCCGTCCTGGTGTTGAGAAAATCTCCCCCTAAAATTACAACTGATCTCTGTGGATGAGTTGGAAAAGTACTCCCTCTATTGGATCCATACAGATCAAAAAGTTTACATCTGTCAGTGTGGAGATACACATCATTTGAAAGAAGACGAGCGGCTCTGCGTTTTGAGGGTAAAATGATGGTTGTAGAGTGAACACTGTGGACACAGCTGCAGTTTAAAAAGGAAATTTTCAGATGAATATTTTGAATTCTCTAACCTGCAACATTCCATCCAATACACACTCATTATAAACTCTGAAACAGGTGGAAAAAGCATGAAACTTTAAGTGGAACTGAAAAAAAACCATGAAAGATATTAAAAAGGTAAATACATGTGGAATAGTTCAATGTCTTGGAATCATTTTACATTTTGAATGGTGTGTGTAACTGAAAGTACTTCATTTTATTCATTTATTTAAATTAGGACAACGCATATTAATCAACAGTCAGCAATGAGCATCAGTGTAAATATGCCAGAGTTAGCACAAAAGCTAGTTTTCATCCATTGTCCTAAGGCAGGTAAGAACAGAAAACATCCAACAAAATATAGAGCAGAGAATAATACAAAGATCACCTATATAACACATAACACAACATGTGGACGGGGTTAGAACTGAAAGAGGAGGAGGTTGAATGAGGATTTGAACACTCTCTCTATTAGAATGAATGGAAAATGTCTCCGATCCGGATCCATGAAACCAGTCCAGATTGGAGTCCACTAGCATGGCGGGACAGCTGAATCAAACTAAGGAAAGCAGTCAGACTGTCTTAAATTCATGTTTGGAGTTATAAAACATCCTCATACATCCCACCCCACAGAAAAAGTGTAAATGTGTGGGAACCACTGAGAACTGAGTTTGACTCACCGAGTAACAAACTGCTTCAGCTTCTGTTTGCATCTCTAGACCGCGTGACCGTGGCCGAGCGGGGCTTCGGTGCGATTCATCCCCGCTGCTGCCAGGCTGGCAAGGCGCCAGGATTTCCTTTTTAATGAACCTGGGCCTGTTCATAATAACAGCATCTGTGACCAGGAGGGCTGACTTTGCTCAAAATCAACCATTTCTTAACAATTCTCATGACCAATGAGAAACCGAAACAGCCTCAGGCAGAGAGAAAAAAAGAAACAGTATTTGGTGAAACATGCTGCTCTTCACAGTCTCAGCTGGTTAAAAAGAATAAGGGCTACTCGGTACGTACTCATACTACATTTCCCTTTCCTCCCAAGTGCAGACAGTCAGACACTGACGCCATCACGAGCACTCATGCCTGACTCGCCAGACAATCCAGCGTCGCAGTTTGTAAGTTTGTATTTTATTTTTTATTTTATTTGTTCATGCCAGGCCTGACAGGCAGGAAGGAAGGGGTAAGAAAAGGGATAAAGAAAATGAAAGATGGAAAGAAAGAGAAAATAAATAAATAAATAAGTAAAATTAAAAAAACAAAGCAGAGAAAACAGAAAAATAGATACAGAAATGTAAATATGCAAACATACACATTCACGTGTCTATACATATGCATATACACATACACACAATCTAGCTTTGGTTTGTAGTAATGTGTGTGTGTGTGTGTGTGTGTGTGTGTGTGCCTTTGTCATGGAAGGTACTCAGTAATGAGGGCAAGAAGCCGCAACCACGCCCCTCAGGATCTCGAGGCAAACAGGGAAGGACCCAGGGGACCCGGGCAATCCACAGCCCACCAGGAGCCCAGAATACCCGAGGCCACACATCCCGATGCCAACCGCGTGCATACCCCAGAAGAGGAAGGAGGGAGACCTCAGATGGAGTATCCACGGTTAAAGGGCAAGAGCCTAGAGAGCCAGAGGCAATGAGCAGCCCCAGACCCCGCACCCTGGCCCCCGCAGAGTAGGCGGCCATCCGGCCTGAGGCCAGCACCCACCACCATGGGCACCCCAGCCCCCAGCCCCCACACCTCAAGACCATAAGAGCATCCATCCAAGCCCCCACCACCCTCACCCAGGGCCCGCACATAAAAACCACAGAACAGCAGTCACCGTCTCCAGTCCAAGAGCTATCAGATACCTGAATCCCCCGCCCCACCCCCAGCCACCTGCCGGGCATACCGCAAGACGAGACCACAGCTGATCACCTCTACTAAGTGATGGAGTTGATCAGTGGAGACCAGAGAGATTCAAATTTGTCCAATTGTTTTTTGGAGGTGGCAGACAATCTTTCCAGACTAATGTAGTCTAAACTTAAATTCCTGAAATGAGTAATACATAAATCATTTTTTTGATTTCCAGTTCATGTGGATAGTTTTCTTAGCGATGCACAAGGCAGTAAGAACTATGTGTGATATATTTGTTTCCATGTTTAATTCACTTACATCACCTAAAATGCACAGTTTTGGTGAGGCTGGGATATCGCAATTAAACCATGTAGATAAGTCTTCACATATCATCTGCCAGAACCTCTGAACAGGTATACAAGATCAAATAGCATGTATATAGTTCTCAGTATGGTTGCCTGAACAGTGGGTGCAAATATTTCTCTGAAGCCCATTTGGAACATTCTGTGTCCTGTATAATGTGAGTTGGAGAGTTTTGTATTGTATAAGTTGTAAATTTTAGGGATGCGCTGATCCAATATTCAGTATCGGTATCGGTCCGATACTGGCCTAAATTACTGGATCGGATATCGAAAAGAAATAAAAAAATGTAATCTGATACATTAAATAACGTTTCGCTCACATTAGCTGCATTACAGTGCTCCGTCGTCTTCTTCTTCTTGTGGGTTTGCGGTTGACCAAACCAGCTTAGAGCTACATTACCACCACCTACTGGAATGGAGTGGATCAGCAAATAACCCCCCCAGTTCCCTTTGACACTGAGCGATCATCGCTGACATGTTTTTCCGCCTCCACCGCTCTCTGACTTGTTTGTGTGTTGTGCTCGCTGTGCTGAGAATCAGCTGTTATTTTTTTCTCTACTTCAGCTCCGGACATACTGCTAGCGAGCGCAGCTATTAGCACTGGTGACCGTCCCTTCCCCGTCAAAATATTTTTGATACTTTAATCCCTGATTTGTGACTAAATATAGACCTGCAGTAGAATTTAGGAGAATGCTTGTGAATATAAAGCATTACAAGATTGCGCTCACGCAGCCCCCAGTTTTTCAACATAAACACTGATGATGCAACAGCAGCAGTCAGCTGATTTACGTGCAGTCTGTCTGCACAAGCGGAAAGAGGCGGAGCCGGTGAGCTCAGATGGAGCAGAAGGAAATGTTTTTCTAGTGTCCAAAAGAAGCCTTTTTGTCCCTGTAACCTCCATTAAACCTTTACTGGGAAACAGCTGGAGGTCCTTCATCAACCACCTGATCAGTAAGTGAAGAAAAGAGAACTTTGTAGCTGCTCCATCCACCCTGTTTGTTTCACACAGGGAAAAACTGCACTACGGAAGTTAAAATATGCAGATGAACTGTTAATATGAAAAAAAGTATTTCTTATCCAGTTACTTGGGTAATCAATATAAATAGAATGCGCAATTGCTAAAGTAATCGATAGTTGCAGCCCTAATGAAATTTTCAACATGCCATAAGCCAATGCATCACCTTCTCACACAGAAGCAACAGGATTCAGGTGATAGTTATTGTTGTAAGTAAAGTTTATTTATATAGCGTTTTTCACAGACAGAAAGACGCTGTACAATAATTAAAACCCCCCAGGAAAACACTATGTTAAAAACATAATAACATTACCATATTAAAAAGAAAATAATAAAAATAAAGTCAGAAACCAGAAAGCCTGGTTAAACAGAAAAGTTTTCAACTACTTTTTAAATGATGCCACAGAGTCAGCTGAATGGAGCTGGAGTGGTAAACAGTTCCAGAGCTTTGGTGCCACTGCCTAAAAAGCTCTGTTCACTCTGGTCCTTAGTCTTGTATGTGGGACAACTAAAAGACTTCGATTTTGTTGTGTGAGAGACTGTTGACTTCTTTTTTTTTTTTTTAATTAATGTTTTTAAATGCCTGGATCAATTTTAAGTATCGGATTTATATCGGTATCGGCCGATATCCAAATGTAAAATATTGGTATCGGACATAAAAAAGTGGTATCGTGCCATCCCTAGTAAATTTAGACTTTTTGTCATTTTGAAAGTGTTTAAATCTGGGTTGATGGAAAGCTCTTGCTCCCATTTTGTTGTTGGGACGGAAATTGAATCATTAATTTTTAATAATAACTTATGTTATTTTGATAACAATTTTTGGCATATAAAGATTTAGAAATTCTGTTACCAATACAGGGATTTCTAATTTTAGATTATTTAAATTAAATCTTGTATGTATGATGGACCTCAATTGTTGATATTCAAAAAATTTCCTGTTGCCAATTCCATATTTTGTAACAAGTTCTTCAAATGAAATAAAGGTTTCATCTTGAGTAACATGTTCTAGATTCTTTATTCCTTTTTCTTGCCATGCTGAGAAATTTAATACTTTCTTTGTCTGACATATATCTGGATTGTTCCAAATGGGTGTCAGCTTACATGGGATAAGTGAAGACTTGTTCACCATTTAGATTTGTTATTAAGATATCCTTCAGTTTCAGTATCAGATGGGTTAATCTGTGGTGAGTATAAAGCTTCATGAAAGTCTTTAAAGGAGTTATTTATTTGTTGTGGGTCATGAGTAATGTTAGCAGCCGAGTCTTTAAGAGAGTAAATAGCATTTTTTTTCTTTATTTAGTTTTAACTGGTTGGCCAGGAATTTTCCACATTTATGTCCATGTTCAAAGTTTTCTAAACACAAGCTTTGCAACATGAATTGTGTCCTTTTATCAATTATTTCGTTTAATTCCAGTTTCAGTTTCCTCAGATTGTTAATTATATGTTCTTGTGGTGAAGCAGTATAGGCAGTTTCTAACAATTTAATTTTCTATTCTAATTCTAACACAAGTGTGTTTTCTTTATTTTTCTTATGCGAGCAGTAAGATATTATTTTGCCCCGCATTACTGCCTTTCCTGCTTCCCAAAGAACACATGGTGATATTCCAGGAAGATCATTATTTTCTAAATATGCTGACCACTCCTTTTTGAAATAATTAATAAAATCTTGTTCTTTAAGTAATGATGTATTAAATCTCCAGTTCCTGGTTGGTGATGTGACTCTTTTCTGTGTCAGAGACATAGACACCGGTGCATGATCACTAATAGTGATAGGGTGAATCTGAGTGTCTGTGATATCCATCATCATGGAGCTGCTAACTAAAAAGTAATCTAAGCGGGAGTGAGAGTGACGTACTGGTGAGAAAAAACTATAATCTCTCAGAGTGGGGTGATGTGAACGCCAAGCATCACAAAGACCAAAATCCTTCATGTACTGTTTAAGAATGTCTGCAGACTGCCAGTTCCTCTGACTCACTGCTGTACTGAGCCTGTCAATATCTGCATTAAGTACCAGGTTGAAGTCTCCTCCTATTATAAGTGTGGTGTCAGTGTGATCAGAGAGTGAGGTGAAGAAAGAGTGAAAGAAGGAGGGGTCATCAACATTTGGTCCATATATACCAGCAATGCATAAATCTATATTTTGAATAGATAAATTAGGTATTATAAATCTACCTTCTGGGTCTGATGTAGTACTTCTAAAAGTGAAATTTATCTTATTGTTAATCAATATAGCTACACCTCTTTGTCTGGAGTACGTGTGAGGGAATTGTGGAGAGGAGAGAGTGTGTGCAGATGTTCTGGACACATGTGTCTCACAACGTCAGCCTGTAAATCATTTAACCGATTAATAATTTTCACTCTCTTTTCCCTTGAACCAACTCCGCGTACATTCCATGAGACAAACCTCAGTGTGCTCATGTTTAGATTAACTGGTGATGTCACGGTGAGGGGCTGTGTGCAGCGGGAGAGGACCCAAATGCAGGACTGACACAGACGTAAACTAAAACTGGTTTATTCTCAAAAATACAAAATACAAAAACTCGAAATCTCAACCAAGGCACAAAACAAACCGGAAGCCTGGGAGAACACGAAAAACAAAACACACAGCTTAAGGGGAACACTGGGGGGGAAACAATGACGACGACGCGACAATGAACAAAGGAAGACTCAGGGCTTAAATACACACAAGGGGATTAGGGCAAGTGGAAACAACAGGGGATGACAGGTGAACCAAATGAGACTAATGACAAAGGGGAAGCAAAACTAAACACAAAGCACAAGGAACACAAGACTGTCAAAATAAAACAGGAACTGACTAACATAACAGATACTAACCTAAACACAGAAACTTAACAAGGCAACCTTACAAAACGAAACAAAGGAAACCAACCCGCACACTCAAACAACAAACAGAAAAACTAAAAGAAACACTAAGAAAACAACCAGAAAAAGTACAACAAAAGAAAGCTACACAAAAGAAACTCAAAACGCTGGGCCACCGGCCCAGGACCATGACAGTACCCCCCCCTCAAGGGCCGGCTCCAGACGGCCAAAACCCGAAAACAAAAGCCAGACCAGGGCGGGCGGCGGGGGACCAGGACGGCGGGCTCGAGACAAAAACAAAACAAAACCCCAAGGAGCAACAATGTCCAAAAAACAAACCAGGAAAGAAACAGAAGGCGGCAGCACACGGCTGGAAAAAAGTCCAAACAAAAGAAAACACAATTCTGGAGGCCGACCGCGCTCCCAGCGGCGGCGGCGACGAGGACGAAGGCGAGCAGGTGGCCGACCGCGCTCCCAGCGGCGACGAAGACGAAGGTGAGCAGGAGGCCGACCGCGCTCCCAGCGGCGGCGAAGACGAAGACGAGCAGGGGGCCGACCGCGCTCCCAGCGGCGGCTACGAGGACGAAGGCGAGCAGGTGGCCGACCGCGCTCCCAGCGGCGGCGGCGACGAGGACGAAGGCGGGCAGGTGGCCGACCGCGCTCCCAGCAGCGGCGACGAAGACGAAGGCGAGCAGGAGGCCGACCGCGCTCCCAGCGGCGGCGGCGACGAAGACAAAGGCGAAGAGCAGGCTCAGGACACTCGAAGAGCTCGGACTGAGCCGGACTCCCTGGCTGCATTGCAGGGCGCGCAGCCGTCTCCTCCGACGACTGGGGCTGCTCTGCAGAAGGATTGGGTGAGTCTGAAGATGGAAGTGAAGGCAGATGAAGTGCAGGTGCAGGCTGAGGCGGAGCAGAGGCCCGAGGTGCAGGCTGAGGCGGAGCAGAGGCCCGAGGTGCAGGCTGAGGCGGAGCAGAGACTGAGGGGAGTGACGCTGTTGGGACCAAAGGGACTAAACGGAGTGAAGGAGCTAGGGGAACTGAAGCTGGGGAAGGTGAAGGTACAGAAGGAGCAGGGACTGAAGGAGCTAAGGGTGTGAAGGGCTTAGAAGCACTAACAGAAGGTGAGGGACCAGGAGAGGGAGCAACTAAAAGGACCGAAGGGAAAGGAGCTGAGGGGACCGAAGTTGAGGGGACCAAAGGAGCTAAGGGAACTGGAGCTGAAGGCGCTAAAGGAACCGAAGGGGATGAAGAGGATGAGGGAACTGAACCAGAGGAGGGAGTTAAAGGGACTTGAGAGGTTGAGGGGACCGGAGAAACTGAAGCTAAGGCTGGGAGAGCCACAGGGGCTGACTGAGTGTGAGGGAGAGCTGGAGATACAGCTGGAGCAGGGCGAGCAGAGGGAGCTGGAGCTGGAGCTAAGGGAGCTGGAGCTAAGGGAGCTGAAACAGAAGAGGGTGAGAAACCAGGGAGGATTATTTCCACAACGAAGTCCTTTATTAATGCCGGTAGGAAATCCAAAAACCTTGGGTGAGCGGACACCAGTCTGTGAACAATATGCTTCACTGCTTCCCAAGCCCCTTCATCGGGCAGCTCGAACCATTGTGCACAGAGCACCGATACAGAGTCAGTGAATTCCTGTTGAAAATCCTCTGGTCTGTAAATAATCCCGGATGAGGTGCTATTATCAGAGAGATCCATATGTGTGGCACTTACAAATTGTCCGGTGATTTCACACACAGGGGCGGAGGCTGTGGTGACAGCAGTGGTCAGTGGCTGTGCAGTGGTACCAGGCTGAGGCTGTGCAGAAATTCCAGAGGCAGCAGCTGGTGGCTGCTTCTGTCTCCGCTGTGAGCCGCGCTTCCGTCCGCCCGAATGAAGCGGAAGCGTAGCGGCGGCAGGCTCCTCTTCCCCATCCCACATCCGTGCCAGGAAAGCGGCGGGAGAAGAGTAGGCTGATGGCGATACGGCAGCTGTCGTGAACGGCAGCTGCGGTGGGGAAGCTTGGGCTGGAGGCGAAGGCGAGATGCGGCGACGCCGAGGCTTCTTCCTCCAGCCGGGTCCTCCCAGGGCCAGGCGAGTGCCCACGTACCGTGACTCGCATTCAGAAGCGAGCCACGGCTCACACACGTCGGGCTCGAAAAAGCGGTAGTCCGCTGGGTCCATGGTGGTCACGTCGTTCTGTCACGGTGAGGGGCTGTGTGCGGCGGGAGAGGACCCAAATGCAGGACTGACACAGACGTAAACTAAAACTGGTTTATTCTCAAAAATACAAAATACAAAAACTCGAAATCTCAACCAAGGCACAAAACAAACCGGAAGCCTGGGAGAACACGAAAAACAAAACACACAGCTTAAGGGGAACACTGGGAGGGAAACAATGACGACGACGCGACAATGAACAAAGGAAGACTCAGGGCTTAAATACACACAAGGGGATTAGGGCAAGTGGAAACAACAGGGGATGACAGGTGAACCAAATGAGACTAATGACAAAGGGGAAGCAAAACTAAACACAAGCACAAGGAACACAAGACTGTCAAAATAAAACAGGAACTGACTAACATAACAGATACTAACCTAAACACAGAAACTTAACAAGGCAACCTTACAAAACGAAACAAAGGAAACCAACCCGCACACTCAAACAACAAACAGAAAAACTAAAAGAAACACTAAGAAAACAACCAGAAAAAGTACAACAAAAGAAAGCTACACAAAAGAAACTCAAAACGCTGGGCCACCGGCCCAGGACCATGACAGGTGAAGTGTTGTGTGTTCACCAAAGATGTGTGTGGTGTGTGAGCGTACACGCGTGTGTGCTCTCTCGCATGTATCCTGCATGACCGTGTGAATCCTGCGTGACCGTGTGAATCCTGCGTGACCGTGTGAATCCTGCGTGACCGTGTGAATCCTGCGTGACCGTGTGAATCCTGCGTGACCGTGTGAATCCTGCGTGACCGTGTGGCAAACATTTTGGGTGCAGAAAAAGAAGAGAAAAGGAGTGAGAGAGACGAAAGGGTGCAAACAACAAAGAGCCATTCCAAAGTGACAAAAACAAACAAACAACCAAAAAAAACATGTTAACCAATACAAAAGGTAACAAAAAACACTGAGCCACCGGCCCAGGACCATGACAGTTATTTCTATTCCCAGGTAAGTGAATTTGTCATTTTCGACTTTAAAAAGCAAATAATCATAAGCGATCTGTCTAGCCAGATTATTCAATGGAAATAGCAGGGATTTTGATAAATTCACTTTATATCCTGATATGCAACAAAATGTTTGCAACAGGCAGAGGAAATGAGGCATGCTCTCTACTGGGTCTGATATTTGTAAAAGCAGGTCATCAGCATAAAGCAAAATTTTATGATTTATTTCTCCCCTACCTATACCCCTGTCATCTGATCTAATGGCAGTTGCTAGCAGTTCAATTGCAAGGTTGAACAAGAAGGGTGACAGGCAACAACCTTGCCTTGTACCTCTGTGAAGCGAAAAATATTTGGATATCAGACCATTCGTTCTAACTGCTGCCATATTTTTTCCTTAAAAAGATCTGGCGTAGGCGAGAGAGCACAGCGTCTATCAATATCTGCAATTTTATGTCATCTCTTTAAGTTGTATTATCCTGCTCTTGTCGGAGACGGTTGCATTCTATCTCTCTCCCTGCCCTCCCCATCTCTCCTGCTTGCTGCTTGCTGTGAGAGCGTCTCTCACACACTGTCCGAATAAGAATAAGATTGAGAGTAACATGGATCTGGCAAACTGGGCCCTAAACACCATTGATCGAATTTTTTCCACTATGAGATCGGGGAAAGGGGAGCCTGCGTGTCCGAGTGGAACAGATCCGGTTGGATACGTCATCGATTCTTGGAGCTCGTGGAGACCTGTGTGCTTCTCAGCCCTCGAGGTCGAAGACGTGGAAGACGTCTACATATTCGGCTATGTGGTAGCGGTATCTTCTCTGTTTGGGCTCAGAGGATACCTGATTTACCGGGAAATCAAGAAAATCTGGGCGGCAGTTTGACATCTGCAGAGGCTGCCGACCCAGGTGGATGGGCTGTCCAGGGCCGTACAAACTCAAAGCCTGTTGGACCTGAGCCGTAAAGCTGGTGAGTAGCCCAGCTGAGAACGTGCTCGCAGGCGAGAGGGGTTCGATCGGGAGATAAGGTTCGGTTCTGCACGGTGAGGACGGTAACTAATGAATTTGGAACATTGGATTACTGAATGGTTCCCCAGTGAGACTGAAGGCTGTTGGAAAAAACAAGCAGCCTGTTCCAAAACATCTGCATTATCGGGAATTCGGCTCCCCTGCCGGCCTTGGGCTGGTAATCATATCTCTCCAGGCCTATGTGTGATGGTCGCTCTCCCCCTCAGCCCTCTCTGTGATTTGTGAAGCTGGATCTGGTGTACCATGGCCGCTGATGAACTTCCATCACTATCAGTGAACTGTTTTGGCTAGGAGCTGGCATCTGGCTCCACAATGCCCCCACCCTCTCGTCTCCATCTGCATCCCCTCCTGCCCCCTCCCTTCCCCGACCATATTGCTATCCTAGCTTTAAATGTGCAAATATGCTTTGCTAAGGTGGTTTTTTTGGACCCTGGTATGGTGCTCATGTCGAGCACCGTACCAGATGACTCTTTTTTTTAACCTAACTACCCCATGATGTGTGTTGTTTCCTTTTCTGGGACTGATAAAGGTAGCGCCGGCAACGGCTGCACGTCCTCAGACACCTGTCCCCCCTGTTTGCTTCTGTTTTTTGTATTTCTCTTGGATGGGTGTTCTGGAATGCAAATTTCATTATATGTTTTCATTATATGTTTACATATATATGACAATAAAGTCTTCTTGATTCTTGATTGTTTGGAATGCTCCTTGCTCTTATGAGCAACATAAGAAATTATTTGTCCCCTGATGTAGGCTTTCATTGACTCCCACAGAGTACTCCTTGACACCTCCTGGGTGTCGTTAATTCCCCCCCCCCCAAAAAAAGTCAATCTGATTATTGAGAAATGTTTTAAAATGTTTACAAGCTAGTAATTGGGGGTCTAGACGCTACGTTCGTTGGGGCGTTATGTTAAGCGTAAGTGTTATATCCATTTGCACTGGGCTGTGATCTGATATCACTATGCTATGATATTTAGTATTAGAAATTGAGGGAAGCAGCTGATTATCAACAATAAAATAATCAATCCTAGAGTAGCTATGATGAACAGGGGAAAAAAAAGAGAAATGCTTCATAGTTGGATTGTTTATCTGCCATGGATCTGATAAGCCATAGGAACGAAGGAGGGTACTAATAGTCACAGCTGCTGATCCTAAAGTATTATGTAGCCTTGGGCTAGATCTGTCTAGTTGGGCCTGAAGGACACAATTAAAGTCTCCACCCAATATCAGTTTGTGGGAACTAAGGTCTGGGAGAACTGCAAAAAAAGTTACTGAAAAACTGTGCATTATCCCAGTTCAGTCCATAGATGCTGGCCAATATCAATGGTGTATTAACTAGTTTGCCGATTACAACAAAATACCTGCCTGTCAGACCTGGCATAAATAACTAAATAAAAAATAAAAATACAAACATTAACAAGAATAGCCTATAGAAAACTTATAGAGCTGTTCTTGTAAAAGCAAATATGTTTGGTACAACAGTGCATTTGGATCATTGTTCCGATTGTGAAAACTACCAGACATGAAAAAAGGGTTCAGTGGGTTCAGTAAATATAAGCACTATCAGAACTAATGTGGTGGAGGATAAAGGTGCATATTTAACTGCTACCTGTTAAATATGCACCTTTACTTCGGATGAATTGGAATTTTCGCCACAGAGAAGTGCCAGAAAGACTGAAGGCTGTCAACAAATTAATCAGTACAGTCTGCACCAAAACAAGTCATAGAATCAGGAATTTGGCTCCCTGGCGTTCTTGGACTGCTGCTTATCAAATTGTCTCTACCCCCCCCGCCGTCCTGTCTTCTTCTGACCTGTGTTGGACTGATCTCCCTGACCTAGCCGCTGATGAACTCTACATCTTAGAACTGTTAGCTGAGGAGGGAGTTTGAGTCAGCCCCACAGTAGCCCGACCACCCCCCCACCCCCCACCCCACACACACACCTCTGCTGGCTCCCCTGTCCATCCCTCCCCACCCTAGTGCTCCCATGCTATATGTTTCTGCTCTGTCGCAGAGGTTTTTGTAACCTTATACTGTGTATGTGTGAATGTATACAAAGTATGAGATGATTTTTTTCCTCACTCATCTCTATATGTTTCCACTATTGTTTCTGTCTTTTTGATGGCAGCGCCTCCATAGGGGGGCAGCATGGCCACAGTTCACCTATCTCCCCATGTTTGTTTGTTTGTCTTCTTGGATGGTGTTCTGTTAACTGTAATTTCCCCATTGTGGGATCAATAAAGTATCATCATTGGTCCAGTTGATAATTTCTTTTTATGTT